>PVKU01005561.1:0-120842 GCA_004027475.1 Anoura caudifer | reverse complement strand
GAGGGATGCAGGAGGCCCACCCCCGACCCCTTCTCTCAGCCCGGTCCCAGCACCCCACCACCCTCCCATAGGGGCTGACCCGGAACTGACGGGTCACGTCCACCCTGCCTCTCTCCAAAGCGCATCATCGAAAACCCCTCAGCAGCACCCTCCTGTCTCTGGCCCTCACACTAAGAAGTTGGTCTTTATTTTCCAGATTTTCTACCACCCCCCGAAAAAAGATAGACAATTCATTTGTTGTAGTATTTAAAGAGATTAAAGTTCTAGCAAAAAAAAAAAAAAAAAAATAGAAACTAGACATTAAGACACTCTCCAAACTTCTATAAATCAACTCCCTACTTTGGGGTGTAACAACCAATTAACATCCACTACGTAAGACCACTGGTCCCCACCCTTGTCCCGAAGCGCATGTTCTGAAACATATTTCCTGCTAAGGAAACCGCATGTGCGCTTAGTTTTCCATTTTTGTTAAGCAAAGGCACAGCCACAGCCAGTCGGAGATTCCGGTCAGCAAGAGATGACCAAGGGGCTTCCGACAGCTCCCACCCGCCCAAAGCCTTGCTTTCCGAAATGCTGAAAACCATCCATCCATTCCCGTGACTCCATTTACAGCCACCTAATCTCTCTGTCTTCCTGCTGAGCGTGCACAGGAGGGACTGCCAGGTACGACAGCTGGCAACGACCCGAGCACACCGGGAAGCCGGCCGGCACGGTACCTCTCGTTGGAGGAGAGAACGTGTCTGTCCGTGGTGGTCAGGGGCAGCCAAGGGAACGTCGCACACTTGAAACACTTCGCGGTCGGAGTCACTGGTGATGGAAAAGCAAAGCTGAAGCCACCAAAGAAGACAATGTTGACACATTCACCTTTAAAGTAAGTCCCCAAATAGTTACATAGACGGTGACCTAAAATAACCGAACAAGGTCAGCTGCAAACCCTTTCCCTCACAGGACAAATGACTGAGCTCTCCTTCTGAAATTTAAACAGAATCACATGCTATTATTAGAAGAAGAGCATTAAACACAAACCCGTATCAAATGACATTTACTTTCAATTACATTCTTCATTTACTGGCTGACCAGAACACAGGGCTTCAATTTAACATGAAAGGACCTGGCATTTGGAGATCCATAATTATACAAACTAAAAATGATAAAACATAATCATAGACTATACTTAGTCATTTGCAAACATCCTAAGTGGTGTTAGATGGTTAAACTTCTTTGAAGATGACTTGAAAACCATAAGGCTGAAGACCAAGTATCTTCAACCTCAAGAAGATTAAAAGAAATCTGAAAAACCAACACAATTTTAAACTTCCACCGTTCAAATTATTTTTAACAGGTTTTGCCCCCAGGTTTACCATGATGTAATTGACATATGTGTAACACTGTGCAGGTTCAAGGTGTGACACACAGTGATTTGATACACAAGCACTGCAAAATCACGCCCACAGCAGCGCTGGTTAATATCTCCAGCTTCTCACAGAATTACGACCTTTTCCTTGTGGTGGCAACGTTGAAGATCTGCACTCTTAACATTTTAACGTTAAGATCTTACACTGCAGAGGTTTAGGGGTTTAGGGGCACACTGAGAAATCCCTTCCAAGTGACAAACAGTCCTGCCACATACTCTGAGAAGAGCATGGAATTGTTCAATTGTGGTAACTATTGCAAAGTTCCCCAACAGAGCACGGTTGCTCCTTCCAACAACGCTAACGGAGGAGCGAGGTTTGCTTCCTAAGGGCAAGCGGTGAGGGGAGGGAAACACAGGCTTGCACTGCCCACATAAAAATGTGCCCAAAAGCAGCCAGACCACCAACCCACAAGCTGCAGCTCACATTCAAGGGCACCACCACCTGAAGGGTCCGCCTTGTTTCCAATGGCTTCGGCTCCAACGCCACAAGCCCCGCCCTGGAGACCCTCGCTCCCTCCAGACGCCTCTCACTGCCTCTCAGTGAGCCTCTCAGCCACCACCCAGGGAACGACCACCTCAACGCAAAAGCTCCCTACCAGCCTCACAAGTTTCTCCAGGAAGGAAAGATAAAGTATTTTAGCAGCTGAACAAGTTCTCTGTTTTTTCTTATGCTGTTATTCCACCTGAGAGTTTCTAAGGAACCTTTTTAATAACAAGGGGCATCCAAGCTGAGTTAAACAGAATCCCCGACCTCAGCAGATATACCCTTAGACACACATTTTTTTCAACTACACAGGCAGTAAAGTATAAAAAGCATCTTTACTTAACCATTCCCAACCACCAGGGGCACCGGGGACAAAGGTTTCCTCCTTTCAAGGACACTCCAGTAGCGTCTGCATCAGAAAATGGGGACACTGATGTCCGCCTCGCCAGGCTCCATGAGGACTCGCTCACTCACTCACTCACTCACTCTGAGAGCATGCTCTGAGTGCCTGACGCATTTCTGGCATCATTCTGCACGTGCGAATAAGCCGTGTTTGCTGCTATCACTAAGCTTGTCATCACGAAAACAAGTGAGAAATACGTAACTTCCGATCAGGACACGTGTTAGGAAGAAAACTGAACATAGAAAGTGCCCACTGGCTCGGGTCCTCAGAAAGGCCTCTTTAAGGAGGTGGCGTGTGAGCGGAGCCCGAACACAGCCAGACACGAAAAGACCTGGCTGGATGAGACGTCTAAAGCGGACTCCACAGTCAGCCGGGCGTTGGGACAAAGGTAAAGAGACAGAGATGATGCCGAGTCCTCGGCCTGAGTGACTGCGCGGGCGCCCCGCCCCGCCCCGCCCCGCCCCGACAAAGGGCTTGCGCTCTGTGAGCACGAAGCACCGCTGCTGCCGTCACCACCCGCCTGCGCACTTGCTCAAGTGCAGTGAGGGTGTCACGAAGTCCCACCAGTGAGACTCCACATCCTGGACTCACGTGAGGAAACTGAAACACTCGGCTTGGTACCGAAACATCCAGGTTGGACCACAATGTGTCTTCACGACAGTGAGGAAAGTACATGAGTTTCTGATCTTCCAGGAGAGCAGGATCTGCTTCCCCGTGCACACTCACCCAGGGCTCCTGGGGGCCCTTCCGCCTGCTGGAAATGGCTTCTGTCTTGAGGAAAATATCCTGTTAAGATTTCAGGTGGGTGTGGCAATTCTGAAAAGAAAATACAAATATTATTGCATGTGTTATGACTGACTCGTAATTTGCTAAAAATGAAAGTTACTCTTTTCAAAATGAACGTTTTCTCTTGAATTTGTGAATCATTTTAAAAACTAGAAAACTAATCCAGTCTTTTATCCTCTGAATAGTTTGTCTTCCTAAAGAGGAAAAAAACGTGAATGCTGAGTCAATTTCACATCAGAGGCTTTTTCTTCCCTTGCTCTTTTACTGTTAAGTAAATTACTTGTTAGAACGAAAATATCTACCATGCACAAGAAGAATCTGTTTTAAGGTGTTTATTCAAGGACTGTTGATGTCTAATTCGAAGTCCACCTCCCTCCTCTCTTCTACTCCAATTACATAGCTCCTGGTCACAGCCACTTACATTAACAACTTCCTTCAAAATTGTCCAAGTCAGAGGAGTCAAGCACTATTTTTCAAAGCTCTCACAATTCTATCACACGTGATTACATGTTCAGCAGTACAGAGAGAATGACATCGAGATGAGAAAAGGGCTAAAACTAAATTTTCTAATTTTCTGTTTGAAGAGTTCACACCAGCGGTTCTTAATACCAATAACTAGAAATTAGAGCCCTAGACCATACCTCTAACTTCACCTGTAAGGAACTAGCTTGAAAATTCACAATTTAAGATTCTACTTGGTTAGTTATGGCTTAGACAGAAGTTGGGAAATGCACTGTTAAACGGCATAGTCACGCGAGATGTCAATAAATGGCACCACCAGAGTTCTTGCTAATGGTGCTACCAACAGGCACAGCAGCAGCAACACCACGCTGATAGAGAAAAACACCGTCTGACAGAGCGAGCAAGCAAAAACACTTTCACACTCATCACATAAATGGCATGGGCCTTTTTCCCCTTCCAATCAATTCAAATGCTTCCCACATACAAGGCACCCTCTTGGGCATAAAACAACAAGAACACAGCCGCAGCAGCCAACAGCTCTGTGCCTAACAGACGCCAGGCCCCTGCCGGAGCTCCTCCCAGGCATCGTCTCGTCCAGTCCTCACGACCATCTTATACATGTTCTTTCTTATTGCCCCGATTTGGGAGGGCACACAACTAATGGCAGAACTGGGACTTAAATCCATGTCTCTTTGACTCCGATTTTATCCACCATCATTTTGATTGGACCCCGTACAAAAAAAAAAATCATGAGCTAGGGCAGATATCAATACACTCCTTGAAGAACAGTCCAAAAATGCAAGCCTAGAACACTGAGAACAACATCTGACACGTAACGCGTACTCAAGGAAGACGTGTGTTACCATTCAAGAAGTAATCTGTCAAACTGGCCTCACAAAGAGAAACTCACTGCATCTCTTAGGCCCCTTCACCAAAAAAGCAATGAATACAAATGTAGCCTCCTCTGAACAACAGTAGAGAAGGGACAAAAGGTCAAGTTCAAGGAAGTCAACACAAGAAAAATAAGTTGGGGGTGGATTTTTTTTTTTTAAATCTTAAGGTTCCTTTCCTTAGAATTAACCACTAGAACCAATATATTTATATTTTAACCTAATGCATCAGAATGATTCCAAAGAGTTACCTGTTTGAATGGTTTGGTAAGATGCAGAACACAGTGCAGGAACGTCTGAAGGAAGGATAAAAAGCCCATCCAGAATGCCATCAATTTCAGCCTGCAGACTTGGCTCCACATTAGCACGCAGTTTGGATAAGAAGTCGACTGCACCGAGATCAACCAAATGCTGGACAGCTGCGGGAAACTGAAGGAAGAAGAGAGTCATCAGATTAAATACCAAAATTTCTGGACGTTGTCTTACAGCACGTTAATATACCAGACATTCCCTCTCTAAAAACTAGATCTTGCCCTGATAGACCCAAAAAGTAAAGAACTTCCATGAGTAGGACACAGATTTATAGAGACATAAAGTGGTTAATAACACCTCTGAGAGAAAAACCCAGACTAAACATCAGAAATGCACACCATCAGTTCCTATACTTTCATTTATCAGAAGGAATACTTCTGTCCACTGACATGCACGCTCTCACCTCCTAACTCCAACCAGCCAAAATAAGACTCACCCACAACTGCACAGCGATTTAGTTTTGAAAAGTTAAACTTGCACTTTGACATCTGACCCTGGCTACTAACTAGTCTCAAGATACAGTAAGGAACATAAATCTAAAAAACAGATATGGGGAAAAACAATTTAACACACTTGTGCAATTAACCGTGGTCCATAACATTACCTTTAAACGTGTCCTGTTTCACACAGACACGTCCAATTTTTAACATGCAAATAACAGAATGACAACTATTAACCTCCCTGGATGATTTCCAAAAACCAGAACCTAACGGAACTCAGCTCTGGGTCACTTAAGAGCACAGTGGACAACGTGAGGTTTAATATCACAAACCAGAGAAAAGGAAGACTAGAATCATATACCCAAATGAGTTCAAATTCAAAGTCTATTGAAGAAATTGGTTTTTCAAAAGCTTGTAAAACTGACTTTTCCAGCAATGCCCGATGAAATGACCAAGACACTCTCTCTCCTTGAGTCCCTGTGTCAGGATGATCGTACCTTGACCAGCGTGCTCAGCAGGCCGAGCACCTCCGCTTGCAGGGAAACCGACGGGAAGTTGAACCACTGCAGCAGGTGCACGAACAGCAGCCGGTCCTGCGCCAGGTCCGCGCCGCCCACCAGGTTGAGCTCTACCTTGCTGAGAATGGTGCGGAGCGCGCGCTCCCGGATCTCGGCCAGGTGGTGACCTGCGGAGGAAACGACGCTCTCAGCCGTGCCCGACTCCCCGGAGTCGCCCACCCAGAACCTGCCCGGAGACCGTGATTATGCGGGGCCAAGGGCGGGGGTCAGCGGGAGTGAGGGGGACAGAGAGAAAACCAATGTTTTGCACCAGCGGGGCCGCGCACGGCGGCGTCTACACAAAGTTCGACAGGAGCCCCCGAGGGCTGCCCTGGACAAGGCAGGACCAGAAAGAAAAGACAGGGCCATTCTCAACAAGTGGCCACGCCGGGAGGGCGAATCCAGCCAGGGGCAGCTCAGACTGTTACCGAGTTTCCTGATGAGCCCAGTCAACACCATCCTGTCCCGCTCAGTCAGCAGCCACCGGAGAATTAAACTGCCGCGCCACAGCGTCCAGCCACGAAGACGGTCCCCCCGGAAACCTGGGCAGTGTGACTGCAGGTTCCGCCACTCCGGGGCGAACCACCTGACCTGTGAGAGGCATTCCGTAAGCTGTTTCCGGCCCCCGCTCGCCTGGAGAAGCTTACGGATTTTATGCAATTACCGCCCGCAGTCCCTAGACAGCCGTCTCTGAGGTAGGAACCGGAAATTTTGAGGAGTCGAGCAGAGGTGGAACTTGCTTTGGCCGCCGTGCACGTCGGGAGTTGTAGTCTCGGCCCCGCCGTGCTCCCTTCCCGCGATTCCGGGCCCGCCACCGCGCCCGCCTGCGTGGGGTTCCCGCGTGTGAGCGCGCGCTCCAGGCGGAAGCCCAGCTCGGCCACGCACCCTCGCCCTGCGGTGATTCGTTTAGGATCCTGCCGATCTGAATTCGCAAGGCCCAGAACTCTACAAGTCAAAGGGCAGGGTTTTGTTTTGTTTTGTTTTATTTTGTTTGGATTGCCTCCAACCACGTTACAGAATGATTTAACCACTAACTGTGAAACGTAATCAGCAAAGTCAGGCTGGGGCTTGGATCCAAGATCAGTATAAATCAGCAAGCCACAGAAGGAAAGAGAGGGGAGAAAGGGAATAAAAGAACGGAAGGAAAAAAAAAGGGGGGATGCAGACAGAAAAAAAAAGGGGGGGGGTAAAGGTTTGAATTAGTATTTGCACCAAAGTTGAGTTTTGCACTGTGATCTGGACAAATAAGGAAAGAATTCTAAGCAATGGGAGAGCAACAACGACAAAATTTTATTTGTAAAATGATTTGCATTTTAGAGAACATTTCATCTCACTGAGCCTTTTCAATCTCCCGTGGTAAGGAATGCCGAGGCAGCTATTCCCGTTCTTACGTTGAAAAAAAAAAAAAAAAAAAAGCCGGGGTTGGTCAGGGGGCGGGGGCGGAGGGACTTAAAATCAAAGAAATGGGAGAAGTGCCTCACCCAAGGTCACACCGAATGGTAAGTGGCGGATTAAGCACCTTAATTTCCTTTGTAATAAATATTCCGAGGACCTCGCTGTCTCTGCACGTGTAGAGAAGGTGGACCTATAAGCGAATCTTGAAGGGTAAGGAGGAGTCTATTTGCCAAGCAAAGGAGTGGAGTAAGGGGTTGCCTGCCTGAGAAAACACTACATGCAACGGCAAGGATTCAGAGGGAGTCTATCAAAGAAAGGGAAAATGAGAGATTCTAGGTGGCCAAATTCCCTCTGGACTGAAGAGAGAGGGGGGAGGGGGCTGCTAGTGTGCTGGTTATATTCTACCCCACCCCCACCTCTTCGTGGGCAGAAAGTGGCCTGCCCCTCCCAGCCTCCCAAGTCCTTGGCTCAGAGTGGGAGGAAAGAGGGGGGTGGGTATTTAATTGAGACTCTACTAGCCCATTCCTAAGCCTGCCTAACCAAGATTGTAACAGTGGCTGCCTTCCTCCACCTTTAGGGGCCAAATAGACCAAAAAGTGGCAAACGTGGAGGCAGTTACACCAGCTGAGAGGTTCCTGTCGTTTTCTGGGCACGAAGGTTTGAGTTGTGGATTTGACATGGCAGAACACGGGAATAACAGAAATAACTTCTCAGTGATATCTCCAAGATGAAAAGAAACTGGAAATTGGGGATGTCAGAGAGTAAGGGGTGGTAACACTATGGGAAAAAAATAAAACAAGCAAGTTGCAAGTAAAATGGAGTCAAAGTAGGAAGTGGTCTCATTTATGTTGCCTTTATTTTTTAATTTGTGTTGTTATTTTTTAAATATTTATTTTTAAACAGAGGGGAACGGAGGGAGAAAGGAAGAAAAACATCAATGTGTGGTTGGTTCTTGCGCGCCCCCTACTGGGGACCTGGAGGTCAACCCTTTGGTTTGCAGGCCGGTGCTCAATCCACTGAGCCAGGTGTATTGTTATTGTTGAGCATATGTTGCTTTTAATTACACAAACTCATTAGGTCCTGCTTATTACATTCAAAACAAAGAAACTATAGTTTTCCTATTAGACTAAATATTATTTGCCAAATTTTCCTCAAAGAATCAACGTTTAATTTGTTGATTCTACTGTTAGAAATCACATACATGTATTCTAATGTATTAACTATATTTTTATTCATTATCAGTTACTTTATTATTCTTTTGTTAGGCTCATTTTTCTGTTTCTTTTGTAACTTCTTGAGCTAAAGGTTTTGTTGCTTTATTTTCATTCTTTCTAATTTAGTTATAGAAAATTTGAAGTCCATGAATCTGCATCTAAAAAAAGCTTTGAACAGCACATTGTGAATTTAGATTTATAGTGTTCTAACTATTGTTATTCACAACCATGCTGTAAGTGCTATTTCGATACTTTCTATTTCACCTAAGATCTATTTAGGAGGGTTGTTTTTTAATTCTCAAGTCTTTCTTGCATGTACATTCATTATTAATTTACATTACATCCCAATCAGCTGCTGGGGATTTTGTAATTTTGAACTTCAAGATCAAATATTTTAGGTGATACTGAAGAACTTGAAAAAAAAAATGAGCAACCTGTATTTATGTGGGTGTATGGTGAGCAGTAGGTGTATGTAACTTTGTAACTTTCTACTTGCATTTACAATAGTTTTTGTTCCATTTACTTAAATGCTATCTTTTAATAAATCCTGCTGACTTTTATACGGTGAAAAATGGTACTCATTCAGCTGGCGATACATATATAGATCGAAAAGGTGTAAAGGGTAGAGACTCCACAGGCTGAGGTTTGCTGTCGTCACAAGCCAGGCAGCAACACGTGGCCCCGGAGCACAGGTCGCAGTGAGGTCATTACTGAGCTCCACTTGATTCTCAGACGTTCTTGCACCTCTTAGTCAGGCATGGAAACCGCCGGCAGTCACTGCCACCGTCTGCTGGGTCAGATCACTCAGATTAGATGAAGTTATTTGTCCCCAAAGTCACCGGAAACACTCAGTTACTCTCCCAAGAACTCATATTACCATCTGTGGTGATTTATTCTAAGAGAAAAATACATGCTTTCTTTTCTCCGGGAAAAGACATGCAGTTTTGCTCTTCCTCCTAGGGCAGACATGAATTTTAATACTTGGGGTCATGGACAGCCGTTCTTTCAGTTGTCATCGTATGCATTTCAGACCCTGTGATCCTGTCCCTTGACTAACTCGGAATAGCTGGCTCCCAGCCCTGGCAGCAAACGGAGTACTGCACACAGCCCAGGCGTTGGAGCCAGGCAGGCCCGGGTTGAACACCAGCGTTGCAGCCCCTTCGTTTCATAATAGTGGGTAAGCTGAGCTTTCTTGCTGCGAATGGCAGACTCTCAGTTGAACAAGTAAGCAAAAGCCAGTTCCTTCTCATCTCACTCTAGAAAAGGATCTGGCCGCAGAAGCTCCAAAAACCATCAATATTATCCTCTCAATCTCTTGTCTTGCTTCTCTCAAGGTTTTTGTCTCCTTCTCTTGCATCACTGGCAGGATTCTACCAAACTATGGGGGAAGAAGGGACTGTGGTCCAGGCTTCCATCCATCCCTGTAATGAGCCTAGAAGAAAAAGAAAGCTTCTCTCTCAACTCCTGTGTATCAAATCCATGAAAAAAAAAATCCCCATGTGAATCATCATTATGAGATTCCCTGATCCTGCATTGCTCATTCACAGTCTGAACAGGAGGGCAGGCTATTACAACTATAACAGAATCACAGGGAGTTGGGCAGAAGACTTCCGTTAAGGGAAGAGAGGTATTAACAGAAAACGGGGGAAAGAATCTAGGGTACTGGGCAGGAGTGGGGGAACCTGATGCTTCTATAACCTCTAAACCTCAGTTTCTACAAGTAGGAGTTGGGATTAATAACAGTACCTACTAACACAACTGTTTTCGGACAAAGGAGATTACTTAGAGAAAGCACTCACCGCAGACCTCTGTAACACATAGTTACTCTAAGGAACAGTTGTTGCAGAAGCTGTCAGACTTGAGGTTGCCTCGTTCCTGGGGACCGCGGTATTTGTGTCATCCCAAAATCCATGTTATAATCCAACCCCACTGTGACAGTATTAGAGGCAGGACCTTTGGGGTTAGGTCATAATGGCAGAGCCTCATAAATGGATTTAAGGAGGAAAAAGCCATCTACGCACCAGGAGCGGGTTGTCACTAGACACTGAGTCTGCTGGCATCTGGATTTGGGCTTTCCAGCCTGTAAAACAGCTGTCTGTTGTTTATAGCTCACCAGTCCACGGTATTTTGTTATAGCAGCGTCAATGGGCTAAAATATTCCTTTCTAGGAATCAAATGCAGTGTCAAAGCACATCCTAGTGCTGCCTGCAAGCGGAACCACAAGGTAGGAGCTCTTCCTCCATCGCAGGGACCCCAGGACCCAGAAAGAGCCTCGCCCTTGGGTAGGGGTGCTTTGACGGTGGAGGTGTCCACAGCCTCACAGCCATTTGTGCAGCCATATTCAGGCAACCTTTCTAGCAAAAAAAAAAAAAAAAAAAGAAGAAGAAGAAGAAAAAGAAAGAAGAAAGGAAGGAAGGTAGGTTCTGATCCATTTTTCCTTGTTTTTCAAAGAGAAGAAATTATTGGCCCAAGGGGATATCCTTTTACAATTAATGCAAAAGTTACTTTTACATTAATTGGGTTACTAATTTATTTATGACAGCAATGTTTAAAAAATAAAAGAGAAAAAAAGATCAAGCAAGCAGGATTCCCAGACAAGAGGTGTCCGACGCAATACATGTGTGGAAGGTATTCACGGTCCCCCAGGGCAGGCAGACAGTCTGTGTGTCTTCCAAGAAAGTCACCAGGGCACCAGCCTCTTATTTAAAAATAAAGATCATGATTTTGTGGTGATTCTGATCTCTATGGAGGAAAAATGGTTGAGACACGAGGTTTTCATCCCCCACTTATGAATTTTCCTACTCACGCCCCATAACTTCATCTTATAAATTTATAAGATATTTAATTTTTAAGAGCACTGTCAAATTCTAACTCATCTTTCCAATACTAAAATAGAAAGTTAATAAATATTTCATACCATTTTAAAGTGGAATGGTTGAAATGAGGTGTATTTTTATTCCATTTCAAATAGCAAAGCAGCATGGATTTGAACTCTGCTTTCTCTGCACCGTGTAACAAACAGGGGTCTTAGTTATAGATGCGGAGGGGCAGATATTGTCTGCCGTCACCATCTCTGCTTCACATTGTCCTGGAAGTTTTATCCAGGGCAGTTGGATAAGAAAAAGAAATAAAAGGCATCCAGAGGAAGAGTAAATCTATTTCTATTGGCAGCCAAGATAACCTTAGGTACAGAAAATCCTAAGGAATCCACAAAGAAATTATTAGAGCAAAGCAAAGACTTTAGCAAGTTTGGAATATATAAAATTAATATATAAAATCAATTCTATTTCTATATACTAGCAATAGACAACCCAAAAAATAAGAAAAGCAATTTCATTTATACTAACATTGAAAAGAATAAAATACTTAGGAATAAATTGAACACAATAAATGTAATACTTCTGCACTGAAAACTACAAAAAATCATTGAATGGAATCAGAGACCTGAATAAATAGGTATCCTATCAAATACCCAGCTGCCTTTGTAGAAAACATTGACAAGCTTGGCCATCTGGAAATAAAATAGACATCACTGGCTTATATTCACATGGAAATCAAAGGAATCAGACCGGTCAGAACAGTCTTGAAATAGAACAAAGTTGAAAGATTTATACTTCGCAATTTCAAAATGTACCACAAGGCTACAATATTCAAGACTGTCTGGTGGTGGAATGAAGACAGACGTTTGGTCAATGGAATAGAATTGAAAGTCCAAAAATAGTCACTTCTATTGATGGTGAATTGATGATCAGTCAGTGTGCTGAGACAATTTAATGAGAAAAGAGTAGTCTTTTCAGCAAAGGGGACAACTGGACAGTCACATGCAAAGGGATGAATTTGGATCCATACCTCACACCATATTTAAAAAAAAAAAAATCTCAGAATGAATCAAAGGCCTAAATGTAAGAGCTATAACTATAAAATCCTCAGAAGCGGACTTAGGCCTGATCCTCATGAGCGTGAATAGGCAATGGCTTCTTACGTGTGAAAGCAAAACCACAGCAAAAAAATAAATTGGACGTCACCCAAATCTCAAACACTCGGGCCTCCAAGGAGACTGTGAAGAAAGCACAAAGTCAATGTGAGAATGGAAGAAAACATTGTGAATCACACAACTGGTAAGAGTCTGTTACCTAGCATATGCCAAGGACTTTTACAACTCAAAAACAAAACAACAAATCAATTAACAATGTGCAAAGGGTCTGAAATAGACATTTCCTCAAGGAAGATGCATAAATGCCCAATAAATGCACAACAAGAGGCTAAACATCATTAGTCGTCAAGGCAAGGCAAATCAAAAAATGAGCATGAGATACCACCAGATGGCTGTAATCAAAAGCAGGGGCAATAACTTCACGGAGAAAATTAGGAACCTCATACGTTGCCATGGGGAGTATAAATTGGTGTGGTCTCTGTAGAAAACATGTCAGAAGTTCCTCAAAAAGTAAAATATAGGATTAACATATGACCCAACAATTCCTAAATATACATCCTAGATATGCACCCCAAAGAACAGAAAATGGGTATGCAAACACGTAAGTGTGAGCGGCAGCATGATTTACAGGAGCCGAAGGTGGAAACAGCCCGAGTGTCCCCAGTGGAGGAATGGATAAACGAAACATCATATACCCACACGAGGCAATGTGTTCAGCCTTAACAACGAATGAAGCAGTGATACCTCCTACAACCTGCATGGACTTTGAAAACATCGCGTTAAGGAAAAGAAGCAAGTCCCAAAGGCCACCTATTGTACGCTTCCACGCATCTACTTATCGGTCTGCTCCGGCCGCTGTAGCAAAGTGCCACAGGAGGAGGGGAGTAAATAACGGAAACTTATTTTTGCCCAGTTCTGGAGGCAAGAAGTCCAAGACCAAGGTGCTAGAAAATGTGGATTCTGGTGAGAGTCCCCTTCCTGGCCTGTGGTGAGTTGCCTTCCAGCTGTGACCTCACGTGGCTTTTGTGCTCTGTGTGCAGGGACAGAGGGAGACTCCCAGGTGACACAATCCTGTTGGATTAGGGCCCCACCTTTTTTATCTCATTTATTCTTAATTACTTCCTCAAAGGAACTCTCTCCAAATATAGCCACATTTGGAGTTACGGCTTCAACATAGGAATTTGGGGGAGGAGGGCAGTTAGAACAATCCAGTCCGTAGCCGTATGAAAAATCCAAAATAAGCAGATCCAGAAAGCAGACGGTTGGTTGTTAGGGGCTGGCTGGTGGGAGGGAGTGGGGAGTGACGGATAAACCAGTACGAAATCTTACAGAGGTGATGGAAATGTTTTGGGCCTAGATAAAGATAATGGTTGCACAACACTGTGAGTTTGCTAAATGCTGCTGAATCGTACACTAAAAAAAAAAAAAAAAAAAAAAAAAAAAAAAAAAAAAAAAAAAAAAAAAAAAAAAAAAAAAAAAAAAAAAAAAAAAAAAAAAAAAAAAAAAAAAAAAAAAAAAAAAGAAGACAATATTATTACCAAAAGAAATCCATAGCAAATTGAGAAGCTGCAGTTGCTGCCACATTAGAAACCAGGTCTTGCAAAGTATATATTCTTACAAGATGTACAGACATATTTTTCTGTTTTTCACTGAATTGTACACTAAAAATTTTTAATTTTATGTGATATGAATTTCCCCTCCGTTAAGAAAAGTAAGTGAAACTTTTTAAGTCAGAGACTGGTGACTCGACGATTGAAGTGTGATCCCATAACGGAAAGGCTGCAGGTTCGATCCCCAGTTGGGGTGTGTGTGGGAGGCAGACAATCAATGTTTCTCTCTCGCATGGATGTTTCTCTCTGTCTCTTCCTCTCTGTAAAAGCAATGAAAAAAATGTCCTCAGGTAAGGATAAAAAAAATTTTTATAAGAAGGTCAGAGAATAAGTCTTGGCGAGGAGGTGGAGAAATTAAACTGCTATGCATCGAAATGTAAAGTGTTGCTACTATTTTGGAAAATAGTCAATAGTTCCTCAAAAAGTTAAACATAGAGTTACTGTATGACTCAGCAGTTCCACTTCTAAGTGTATACCCCCCAAATGAAAGCGTGTGTACTCACAAAAACTTGTACACAAATGTTTATAGCAGCATTATTCAGAATAGACCCCATGTAGGGACAACCCAAGTGTCCATCAGTAGATGAATAAACAAATGTGGTTGATATAGACAAGCAAATATTATTCAGCCTTTGAAAAAGACTGAAATGGTAATATGTGCAGCAACATGGACAAGCCTCGAAGACGTCAGGACAAGTCAAAGACAAACGCTATACGATCCCACGCACAGTACCTGAGGCGCTGAGGCAGGTCAAGAACCTGGATGGGGGGTTAGAGTCACACAATGTCAGACCTCCAAATGAATTTAGATATTGCGGCCATAGTATTGTTTGTTTGTTTGCATGTTTATTTTTTTTTATTTTAGCCCAGTGACCATGGACCTCAAGAGTGTGCGTTGATGCCTAGCTTGCTATACTTTTTTTTTCCCACCTGCACAGGTGCACAATCTCACTATTCATGAGATTCCCCAAACATCGTATCAGCCTGCAGAAAAATACAGAGCCGGACCCAGGGGACTCTGGCCTGGGTCCCAGGCCCAGGTGACCGAGTTAGCCACGGTAGATTCCGTTTCCCTTTCCCACAAAGGTACTTCGAGTTTCAGGTGACTTTCCCTTGCGGGCGTGTTTCCGTTTTTAAGGGCACTGCTGGAGCTAGCTGTCCTTGGAACAAAGGAACGGCTTGTGGCGCGCCCCCCCAACTTTGCTGCCCCTGCCCTTCTCGGTCCAGAGGGAGTCCTGCAGTGAGGGGGGGAGGGGGGCGACCGGAGCGGAAGCCGAGAAAGGGCGCAGGGTTTGCCAGCAGCGACGGGAGAGGGGAGGGGAGGGGAGGGCCCGGCTGTAATTCTTTGGATGTCCTTTGGCCTAAATGACTCCCCTGAGGTGGAGGCAGGAACTGGAACAATGGACCTGGTATCGGAGCACAATCTAGAGCAGGGCTGGGCACGGCGCGGCCCGGCCTCCGAGCAGAGGATGGAGGGCGGTTTGCGAGCGGGACCTTCCCCGAACAAAAGCAGGGGAAGAAGCTTGGCCTCAGCGCCGGGGCCGCGGAGAGCGAGCCCGCAGGCTGATCGAGCGCCTCCCGAGACACCTGAGCCCTCCGCTTGGCTGGAGCTCCTAGCTACGTGTGGGTCACAGGATCCTTCCTCGGGAAAGCAGGTGCTTTGCAGGCGATGCGCCCTAACGAGCACGCGTCCCCCATGGCTTGGCACCGAGTCCAGTCCAGCAGCGAAGGTGCCACCGGGGCGCAGTAAACCAAGGCCCGCTGCCCGGAAACGGCCCCCTTTCCCAGTGAGTCTCAAGACTGTCGTGCCAAGCGGCACAGTGCTCGAACGAAGTGTTGCTTAAATTAGTAGATGAGCGTTGTCATCTAATTAAATTACGGTGCGCAGCGTCTGCAGCAAGAAGCCGCAGTCAGCAGCAAGCGCTGACTCCGCCGCCACTTGCTCAGCAGAATCGTCAGCGGCAGCTCAGGGGACTGGCTCCCGTGAGGGCGAGACACGGCAGGGACACGGGAGACCCCGGCAACGAGTCACTTTCCTGCACGTGACTGTGCGTCTGCCTCTTGCAGGCTATGTGGGCAGCGACTGGTGTGCAGGAGGCCCTGGTTGGCGTTTCCTGGTGTCCGTGCACAGCCAGCAGGCCTGAGCCACCTTGGGGACACCGTCTGACAAGGACCCCTGTGCCACAGCCAGAACTTGGGTGATTCACTCTGTGAAAAATAAAAATGATCTTCCTGCCGTGTCCCATGTACAGGTTTCTGTTGACAGAATGTTTTAAAACCATATACTGACTATTGAGCTATCTAAGGATTATAATGATGCTTGTGTGAATACATTTTAATGAGGAATAAAAAAGAAACTAAAAAAACCATGTGGTAAAAAAAAAAAAAAAGTCCAACAAGTAGTATGTAGATACAATTGAAACGAAAAAATCTATATGGCAAGAGAAATCTAATAAGTAGTATGCAGATACAATTTGTATCTAAACGTCATGTAAATGAATGTTACTCATGCGGCTTAGCATGGGAAATCGGAAAAATACGTGATGCAGATACAATTTGTATCTAAACGTCATGTAAATGAATGTTACTCATGCGGCTTAGCATGGGAAATCAGAAAAATACGTAATTAACTGCTGTCGATTGACAGCAAATGCAGCAATTTTATTTTTACAATCACAAAAATAAACATCCAATAAACTCACAAAAGTGTACTGCAAATAATCTAGTCTGGTTATTATAACAACCTAAATAATTTAAGATTATTCAATTTTTAAAAATTATATATTTGCACTTTGCACTATAAAAGTAATCATTGTCATTAAAGGCATGTTTGGAATTACAAAAAAGTGAAAAAGAAAAATTACATTTACTCTCACTTTAAGAATTTTATATACAGATTTCTCGCTTAGTTTGCGTCACAGTTTGAGTCAAAAGGTCACAGTTTACTCACAGTGAAGTCACAATTTACAATGCATATGATTTGTTATTATTTTTTCACCTTAAGTAAAGATCATCTTCCAATGTTATTACACTTTACTTCCAATAATAACTTCTGTTGTTATACCACACTTTCTAAATTGTGTTTAACAGCTGCATAATATTCCATTAGTCATGTATTATGTATGATAAAATAAAAAATACCTAGGAATAAATTTAACAAAACAAATGTAATATATGTACCCTGAAAATTTCAAAATGTCACCGAAAAAAATTTTAAAGGCCTCAATAAATGGAAAGGCATCCTGTCTCCTAAGTTGGAAGACCCACTATTGTTAAAGTGCCAATCCTCCCGAATTGATCTGTAGATAACGGTGCAATCCAGCAACAAAATCCCAACTGCCCTTTCTACAGAAATAGACAAGTTTGACCCTAAAGCTCACTAACCAGAGAGGCTCACAGACCCAACGAAGATGCTCGCATCACATGGTTTGTTGCATGTCATTATCTCTGAAACACGGGTGCGATTCGTCACCGCCATCCCAGCTGCGTGTGAACGGGAGTCGCCAGGGCCAGCTTTCAGTTCGGGGTGTGACAAACTGGCATTCGATTCTACGGGCAGCCAAGGAGCAGACCTCAAAAGGAGTGGCCTACCTTTCTCACTTGGATGGGGAAGCTATCCTAGAGTACGATTACCAGCTAGGGGTCGATATTTTATCCTCCTGAATGTTTCGTGTATAATCCATATGGCTTCCAGGATTTCAGATGGGCCTATGCAGTGGTTCCTGCTAGGATACAGTGACGTGTGTAAGCACTAAACCCGTAGTAACTGTCCCCATTTCCAACAAAGCCATAGAGAGTCATTCTCCATGATGTGAATTTTTACCTCTCTCCCATGGAGTGTAAATTTGGCTGTAATTTTTCCCTCGATCCCATGGTCCAACTGAAATATTTCAACTATGATTCGAAATGAGTTCCGTTCCAGGTATGTTATATGGTACTGGCTATGTATGGTGGTTTCTGAAGAGCAAAGCTCAGTTTCACTATGAAGGAAATACACCAACATCATTCATCACAGATAGACAGCTTGAATTGTTTTTGAATATCAGTAGAAATTCAAGACTATATTGAAGTTTTAATAATTAATCAGAAATATGCAATGTTAATGAAGCTCAACATACTTTGTATGACTTGTTATAACACAGCATGGGCATAGAAAAGCATATATTATACTATTTAAATGAGACCATGGAGTTGGGGAAAAAACCCAGTACTCATCGAGGTAACATCTTTCCTGGCTTAATTTAAGCAAGTGTGTATGATATTATTGAAGCCAAACATGGGGTTGGCCACAAAGAGCTATTTACTGTATACTCTCCTTATTACAAAATGTTTTTGCCCTGGCTGGTGTGGCTCAGTTGGCTGGAGTGTCATCACATAAGTGAAAGGTTGCAGGTTCAATTCCTGTTCAGGGCACACACCTGGATTGAGGGTTCCATCCCTGGTCCAGGCGCATACGACCCCGGGTCTGAGTGAATACAGGACATAACCAGTCAATGCATGCTTCTCTCTCTCCCTCCCTCTCTGAAAACAATGGGAAAATGTGCTCAGGTGAAGATAAAAAAATCTTTCCAAGGTAATAAATAGTATTAATATCAATGTGATATTCTTCTCTAATTTTCTATGTCTATTAACTAAAATAATAACAATTTTAAAAGTGCAGTGATATAATGATATGCAAGAATTGCTTATGATAGCAAGAGACATTGTTCTCATAAAGAATATACTTTTGATAATAGTTTCATTTGTGAAAATATTTTTAAAAGACATATCTAGATTTTAACTACTTTATACATTTTAAATAATCATCCTTATATACTTAGAAATTTGTCCTTTCAAAACATCTTTTTGAAAACATACAAAAATAAATAAGTTATGGTCCTACTTCAGTGGAACTTAGAGTCCAGTAGTATCTAGGATTTAGGCACGAACCCCTGTGGGCATTTACCTTTGTATCCAATCTTCAGTTATGCAATTACTGATGTACCAACTGTACGCAATAATGCAGGTATTGGTCTGAGAAAGCACCAATCCTCACCATCTCTCTCTTGCCCACCCGACCCAGAGACATGCCCTTCTACTCGTTAGGGAGTTTGTGCAAAAATCAGTACAACCCTCCTAATGAGTGATCGGCTGAAAAATGGTGAGCACCTGGTGGGGGGCAGCACAAGGCAGAGGGGGCTCAGGCAGACTGCCACGGACTCCGGAGAGAGTTGAAGAGTCTCGGATGTTAGAAGCAAAGACTTTGGAAGTTACCTAAGTCCAATGCCTTGTCTGCTTCACAAGAAAACTTGAGATCCAGCAAGAAGTCACTCCCCAAGGTCACGGAGCTAGGACTGGACACCAGGTCCCACCTGCCTCATCCCTGGGGGCGCTTCCCAAAGGCTGGCCCGGATGTTCCACGCTGGGGCCATCTCTGCACAACGCTTCACCAAAGCAGGTAAGGGTGTTCAGTGATTTTCACTGGTTAGCCCTTCCCTCTCTCACACGGAACACGAACTGAAGACGTCCCGTTTCCTTCACCTGGGGCAATATTCTGATTCCACAGCTTCGGGTACCATGCCTGATGTTATTTTTTAAATTAAGTCAGTTCTCAGTCTGAGGTGAAAATCAATCACCAAGATGGAAGATAAATACAATTGCCCGTGTCTGCTAAAAACATCCTTTCCTGACTTCACAGCTAAGCCGCCCAGAGTACCTTTTAAGACTCTCAGGTAGTTTCTGTGCCCTCAGAACGAAACTCTACCTATCGGAAGTGGGTACGAGCATTCCAAAAGTTCTCTCACTACCTTCCCTGCCCATCACTCACAGATTTAGGACAGAAGCGCACGTAGTCACCTTCACTATTTATGGCAACATTCCTGGTGGTCAGAAGCCCATCCCCTTAGTCACAAAGAACAGGCTACGGGGCCAACAATTTGAATTTAAGGCCAGCTCTGCCAAGCAGGGGCTGGGAAACTCAATTCCTCTGGACCTTCCCATCCATCTTTGCAGTGGAAATGATGTTGACTCTGCTTTTTAAGTGTGTTATGGAAATAAAAAGTGGTACAGGCTAGGAAATCTATTGCTTTCATGTCACTAACAGATGTTCCAGAGAGGAAAAGTAATGTGTCTCGAATAGACCCTCCTGCTGAGAACACGTCAAGAGAGCGTTGTCGACAACCTGCCTGTGAGGTATTCTCACTTCCAATTTTCAGACTGGATCATCCCAGGGAAGGTGAGCAAAATGTGGCATGTCTGCGCGAACCGAAGACCAGCCTGAGATCGGCTCTCCCTCCTTCTGTCACAGAGAGGCACCAAGCAGTCACTTCCTTACATGTTGCCCAATTTCACAAAGATCTTACAAAAATGAGCGTGTGACGCATTTGCATGGTTTTTGGCAACTGCGGTTGGTTCATCTATGGCTTGCTTCACATTTACTATATTTTTAGGTCTGAAGAAAAAGCCGCACAGAACAACCCATGAAAGAAAAAAATGATTTTAAGATTTAAAAAGCTCGGAGTCAAAGCGTACTGAGTAGTGTGCCAGTTCCTTTGTGGCCACAGCTGCAGTCCACTCTGTCACCTGACATGAAGAACCGGAACCCTGTATTTCCCGGACCCAGTCACCAACATCCCGGGTCTCTCTGCAGATAAGCTTCCCAGGGTTTATCCACATTCCTTCGCGCAGAGCACCAGGCAATGAGCCAGTGTGGCTCTGAACGGAGAAGCGGTCTCCCAAAGCAGTGCTGAATTCAACGGTGAGAGGTGGCTGAGGGTGGATCACCATCTTCCTTGTTAAAGGCCAACGATGCCACTTGCTCTATTGCACTAGGTTTTCTGCTCAGAAGTACCTATCAGTTCAGGGAGGGAAGCCTGGTAGGCAGAGGGGGCTACGTTACTGCAAACGAACAAACAAACACATTTCACTCAGAAATTGTTAGCCTTTTCCCCTAAACAAGCTAAATTTGTTAATGCAGGAAAAATGAAACAAGTTCGTAGTATGAAGCTGCCAGGTGTACCCGTTGTCGGGGAGGAGCAGGTTTTCCGGTACTCTGAGGGTTCTTCTGGCCAGTCTAATAATCGAGTCTACCTGAGACAGAGTTGCAAGAGAAAATCAGCATGTTTAACACACATGCATGGGAACCCTGTGTGCATGAGAGAGTCAGGGACCCCCCACACACCAGAGGTTCAGAGACAGGATGGGAACACGGGGTGTAAGACACCCTGAGCGAGGGACAAGGTGAGAGACCTGGGGGACTTCAAAGGGTATTGCAGGATAAGAAGAGCAAATATTCAGTAAATAAAAGTTTGTTATGCCCTAATGAGAGGTTGGAAAGGTTGCTGATGATCATTTTTATGGGCAAGGCCCCTAATTCAAGTCCTCCTGGGTAGTTACAGGGGGGTAGAAGTTTGTCTTGTGCCTGTGGCTGAAGTTGCCTTTAGCTTAAAACAATCTACACACCAATGAGGCATATCTTGGGGTGACTGTTCTAAACCCCCGAGGAGTGATATCTAATAAGACTTGATCACTGTATATTTTAATGACCTGTCTGTATGTTCTCTACTCTGGGGCCTAAGTGCCTGGCTAGTGAATATCCCAAGAATATTTAAATGAATGTCAACGTTCATTGATTGTTTCTCTCTCTCCACCCCCCTGCTGTGTGTGTAGTTGTCAAGAGGACTTAATGACAGGGCGGGGAAGGAGGGTCCAGGGTCTCTGCACCGGAGTCAGAGGGTGAAGTGGAACCGCCGATCGCCAGGGGTACCTCCCCGTGGGTACAGCGCGCATCCTGCCTGCCCTCTCTGGGTTAGAGGGGCAACCGGGCAGCTCCTTTAGCAAAGTCGGGAAAGAAAGAGTACAACTCTGTTCAGGCTGTAAGCCATGCGTTCCTCTTGGCCATCTGAACTCCGGTTTGTCAGGAAATAAAATTGAATCTGAGGTTGAAATCTGCTGGAAGGGCATGTTCAATACAAGAATGAAGGAATCTGGGGAAAGTCCAACCCTATTTGAACCTTGACAGCCTTTTCCAACAGTTGCTGTTTGTAAAGAATCATTTCTGTATTCATCCCAGCTTCATTTAATTGCTTCAACGAGCCAAGCAATGGTGAGATTTTATAACCAGGAAAAAGTGACGGCACATCCTGCATACTTTTCCAAGGTGTGCCTCTGTTAGCAAAACTTCAGCAGGGTGTGGTAGAGGCCCATCGGGAAATTAAAGGCTTATCCAAGCAAAAGCTCAGAAGACACCCCATTCACAGGCAAACGGAAAACTTATAAATTGTCGCACTGCTTTCTTGGATGTTCAGACTGGAGCCAGACACAAACAAGCAAACAAACAAACAAAAAACAGTCTTATTGAAAGTTTTGAAGTAATTTTGAAAGGCTTTTTTGGTTGTTTGTTTGTTTGTTTATTTAACAGGGATGTATTTCTTGGCACGAATTTGTAGGGCATTACAATGCAAAGCAAAATCCTAGCTGAGCTGGAAGGAATTCCAAATAATACAATAGCTTGAATTCGTGTGGAAACCAGCCCTGCAGAGGGAATCTCAGTACCCGGCATCTGTCAAACTTGGGCATGCAGGAGAACTGAGTGGAATTTGGCTCGCATGCTGAGAGGGGCGGCCCTGTTTGCCTTCTCCGGGTCCAGGAGCAAGGGCCACATGTGATTTTACTGTTCCTCCAAAACTTGGGGCTTTATTTCTTTGCTTCCTCAAAATTATTTTTCTTAAAACTTAATGGCAATGGTACATAAGACAAAGGTTTGCAGCATAGTATTCACTTCCTTCTACCTTTGCAAATAGTTTTTAAAAAGGAAAAGTCTCGTGGGAATTTCTGACACTGTTTTGGAGACAAAAAAGTGGGGCATTTTTTGAGTAGCAATGCAATGTTGTTTTAGTGGGTGGAAACAGTAAGAGCACACACTCGGGGACATAATGCTTTTTTATTTAATGGAAAATACTTTTCAAACTTACTGCAGTTTGTCTATAGAAAAAAAATCAATGTACCAAAATGGAAATATATGCCTCCTTTTCATCTCCTTTTCATAATCATAAAAATCAGACAAAAACCTAAGACTTTATATACAAGGACAATGTATTAAGAACTCTAACATAAAGCAATATTTTTTTAACATAGTAATTATGCTAAGGTGGTCTGGTAATTTGTGCTTTTTTTGTTTTTACAAACGCTGCGATGTAGATACATAGAGGTAGACAGACAGACATGGAAAACAGTTAACATATCATTGGTTTTCATATGCGTATTCTAAGTACGGGAATGCATTTAAAGCAGAAATCATTTGTTTGAGTTAAAAAGCTGTGTTATATCATCAGCTATATTGCATAGCTTAGATCACTGGTAGATTGCTGATATAAATATCAATATTTATTTAATGTCCACAGTATTCTATAAAACAAGCACTCTAAACTTTTATGCCAAAAATGTACTAAATGAAAACACACACACACACACACACACACACTCCAAGCTTACCACTTCCTTTTGCGACATCCATCTTCCCATAATGTCACACAAGGAGACTTCTGCAGAATTCGTCTCGGTAGGCCACAAAGCCTTTTCTATAGCTTCTATAATGATCAATATTCCTATATTCTCATGAGAGTAGAACACTTAGTTCTACTTAAACAGTGATCAGTGATTCCAGGTCTAACTGGACATCAGTAGAAGCTGATAATCAATGAATGTTTTTAGTATAAATAAATCCCAAATATTGTATGCATACCTATGCACAAAATTATTTGTTGTTTGCCTGAGATTTCAGATTCAGTGGGGCCTCCTATATTTTGTTTGGCAACCCAAGTTGTATGGCTCTGTGTAAAACCAGTTTAACATTCAAGCAATCCCTACTTTTTATGTTAGAGCATTTACTGAGAACTAGAAAATAAAGATCACTTTAATCTTACTAAACATAAGTTTTTACTTAACCAGAAATCGCCATTTGTATCATCAAATGCCACTGTATATTGGTCAATTAAAATGTAAATTGAGGCTATTTTTCCTGATGAACAGATTTTAGAAATGGATAAATCTCATGAATAACTGATTAGTGGTAAAAAAAAATTATATGTGGGTTTTAAAGGCACTCTTAGATAAGTCAATCAGCAAAATTGAAAGCAGGAGGAGGGATAAGTGGCTGTATAATCGTAAGATGCTCTATGAGTGATACCACGGTGACGCATGTCCTCGGGGGAATGCGGTGCACAGGGCTACTTCTAGGAAGTATTGGGGAACACATAATCTCATTACATGCTTCCTTCTCTTCCTAACCATCCATTTCTGTCCAGCTGGAATCGAGTTAAATAAATTCCAAAGCCTCCCTTGAGGGAAAAGAAAGACCACAAAAAGGCAGAGGGTGGATTGTTTCTCCTTTTGCTTTTGGAAAGCAGGGCAGGGTTGGGGAGAGCGAAGAGTGAGTGTATGTGCCAATCAGTTTCGCAGTAACCGATGGGGAGAAGAGGTGGGAAAGAAAATGAATCCGCCGCTTTATTTTCTCCTGAGCTGCTCCAACAATGGGCCGTCCAAGACAAAGGGCTGGTGCTATCTATGGTCCAGAAGTTCTAAAATATGGTCGGCTATCACGTTTTGTAAAAAAAGAGTTTATTTATTTAGGGAGGGGGAAAGGAGGGAGAAAGAAAGGGAGAGAGACATGTCAATGCGTGCTTGCCTCTCGTGCATCACCAACTGGGAACCTAGCCCGTAACCTAGGCATGTACCCTAGACTGGGAATTGAACCTGCAAATTTTCAGTCCGCAGGCTGCCGCTCAATCCACTGAACCACACCAGCCAGGATGCTCAACCATCATTTATAACAGATGCCAGCATTCCAGGCGGTATTGATTTTAGGGAGCAAGGGATAAGTCATTTGTCATTTAAAAATGACAGATAAATGTTGACTCTCAACAATGTGCAAAAGAAACATCCCCCGGATGTTTCCATGGTCAGGTCAGCCGGTGAAATGCACTGGCCCTCGTGGGTTTAGACATGTATCCTCTCTGCCCCTTCACTCCAACACCCTGGCATCGGCACAGACCGGTCTGCCTTGCCGGCTGCTCTGCCTGCTGCCGCTGCCCCACACCTTCCCTGCGATTCAGCACCAACAACACTGAGAACCTAGAGCTGGCCCTCATTCCCATCTTTTCCCTATTTTTCTCTGAAAGACTTCCCTTTGCTCTGGCCTGTGACTCTGGGAGACAGAGGTCAAGTGAATTACCTGGAAGCTTGCTTCTGAGTAAAAATTAGCGTGTGACAATTTGCCTGGTAATTTTGATAGGTTGGCCATCAATATCCAAGTTTGGGAAACTGCCTATTTAAATCATCTTAGGTTTATGTCAATGAAATCGACTTTCTTCCCACCGATGGGTGAAACGTAAAAGATTAACAACTTGAAGAGAAGCCAAAGCATAGAACACGCACAGCCCTCCAGGTGGCTTGGAGCTGTAATGACAGCGCGGGGGACTGGAGGAACAGTGTGAGCACAGCTCACCCCTCTGAAAGCTGAAGCAAGGGTGCAATCAGATGTGTATGGCATAAGCCACGTAACTGGTATTTTTCCCAAATGACGTTGTCTGTTTTTGCCAGTTCAAAAAGAATCCACCTTATTAGAAAGTTGAAATTGTTTTTCCTTAAGAGAAAGTCACAGGGCAGTCATGTCTTGATGCACCTTTACCGGAGAGGGCGGTGACCGGGAGCAGAGCCCTTGGGGACCAGGCTGACGAATTATTGCCCCAGGGAAGACCGGCGGGCAGAGACCTGCTGGTCTAAATTCTGCTCTAAAACTAATGTTTTGTGTAACCATACTCTCAGATTTGGTGTTTGTTTTACTTTCGCAAATTGCTTCTGACAGTATTTGCTCATTTTTCGCACCAATGCTATAGTCCCTCAGAACAACCTTCTCATCTTTTATTGTTTTATCATCCTCAGCTTCACATGAGTAAATCATTTCTTTACTTACTGCCTTCCAACACAATTCTCTGAAGCCCATTATTTGATGAAGGGAAGTCATCATTTTTAATGCCAGGTGCTTTAATATATTGACTTGACAGTAATTAGTCTGGTTGTTTTTCCAGTAAACAAAATTAGATGAATACATAAAATTTACATGGAAATTTCAAGTGGGAGTTGACCATGAAAACTACATGTAGCCTGAAATTTCATGATCAATATTGGCCCCTATCCAACCCTCTCACTCACCACTTTTCATGTTGTTTTATTAACTTTTTCAACTATTTATTACTAAAATTTTAAAACATAAATTTGAAAGAATGATATGATAAATAATCACACTGCTCACTTTACATTTTATGTCAACGTCAACATGCATCACCTAAAAATATATTCTCCTGTATCATCATCAAACGATTATCATATAAGAAAATTCACACTAGTTCCCTAATACCTAGGCTATTTTCAAATTTCCCCAATTTTCTACAAATGCTTTTTATAGATGGTTTTATTTTAGTTTTTGTTGCCAAATGAAGTATAATATTTGTTCTAATTGCAATTCTGTGCCAGTCTCGTATGGGAATGTTCAAACACACAGGTCCTGGCACAAAAAAAAATCCCCTTTTCATTACAAAATCTTTCATTGCAAAACCATATGCATGCAATTCTGTAACAACAACATCACACTCAAGCACACACACCATAGGACATTTTAGGTGAAATGTTCAAATTAAAACTATGAATTATTGCACCATAGTATCACCCTACCGACCACGCTCAAGCAGGCGTTACTCCTGCTGGACACTGTATATCCCATTTTCGTTCAGTGTAAAAGCTTGATGAAATGCATTAACATATTTACAGCTCTTATGTAGGTGATGCAAGTACTTCTTCTTACATCCCATCAGGCAGTATATAATGTCAGGTGATCCTAAGACATTTCCTGGAAGGCAGGATCATTTCCTATAAGGCAGAGACAGATCACTCTATTGCTGGCACTTTTAAACTTTGTGATTAAGAAGTTGAGTGGGTTATTTAAGACTCAGCAAATGCACTCCTAGGAACCATCAACTATGCCAAATTATAACATAAGAGCCACAGAATGTATGAGAAAAGTGGGGTAGAAATTCATCAAAAAAATTCATCAGTGGCACATATAAAAATCTCATTGAAAAAGGAACCCCGATGAAAATGCCGCTACAGTTTTATGCATGTTGAATGGTTTAGAAATAGATAAACACTGTATAACTATGGCGCTTTCTCCTGAAGAGACCTGGAGTCTGCCTGTCGGGAGGATGACAGGGCCAGATGAAAGCGTGTGCAAGCACACATGAAGTGTGTGTTAGGCCCACATGGTGCCCCAGTATATTGATAGCATTGGAACTGAACTTCGGTTTTAAAATGAGCATTGTAGCAGAGTGTCCTCGGTGGGTTGTTCTTTTGGAACCACGTGAATGCCCAGTTCCTTACCAACCTTTGTCTTCCTCCTGGTGTCAGTACCTATTGATTATCCCTGCCTGAGTCATTGATTTCAATGGCACTTGCAAAGTGGTGACTTTCAAATTCTGACAATCCTTCTATATTTATAAGCAGACATCGATTTGCACAAAATGCTTTTCTTCTTCCTTCCAGAGAGTGGCCTCAGCCACCCATTTGGAACATGCCCAAGACTAATCCTTCTGGTCCTGGCTGTCCTTCCAATGTTGTAAAGCCAGGATTTTCGATGCCTTCATCATTCCTGTCTCCCGACTGACATTCCCATTTCTTTAGGTGGTTCTCAGATCACACGCATTGGAACTCCTTCAACATTCTGGTCACTGTCTTTTGAATAAGCTCTGATCTGCACCCAGAAAATGCACTTTCCAAATAGGGTCTGGTTTAGTGGATTGAGGCCGTTGCCTTACTCAGTCTAGATGTTATAGTTCTAGTAATGTGGCCCAAAGTCAGCATTTCGCTGAGGTCACATGTTACTGTTGATACATGTTGTTGCTAAGCTAAATTTCCTTCAATCATACTGTTCAATTTTTTTGAGGCCAACTTTCAAGGACTTATTGTGTCAAATTCCATGTTAGTAGATTCAACCCAATTGTCCAGCTCTTTCTGTTCATTTTTTTATACTAGCTATAAATCTCAGGGGCTTTATATTTTTATCCAAGTCACTAATAAATTTGATCAACAAAGGGCCAAGGACAAAGTTGCCCTTGATTATGATCAGTTGACATTTTTTGTTGTGGTCACTCATCCTGAGTTTAATCCATCAAGCTGTTCTTGCCTCTAGCTAGCATTTCACACTGAATCCTCAAGGGTATCATGTGAGAGACCTTCAACAATGCTCTGCTCAAGTCCCCATATCCTGGGTCTTCAGCACGTCCGGTAATTACCCTCCTGGTTACACTGTCTAAAAAAGAACGGAGGTTAGCGCGCCATCGCTTGTTTTCGGTGAAACCACGTCCCCGTCTCATGGCCCCGACCTCCTTTCCAGGGAGTTCACGAACTGTTGAGTTTGTCAGGCAACTCATTCACCATCATAGCAAGGGAGCTTTTTACAAAGTAAACATGAAATTCATTCAGGGAGAATGATCTTAAATTCAGATAAAATAATACATTATAATGTTTGCTTACTTAAAATTTTCTAAGTTTGCACTGTGCTCCGATGACAGATGAATATTGTGGAAGAATGAAAATGTAATAAATGGCAATAAGAATAATTTCAAAAGAAAGCCTTTTGTTTGTGTTTTTGATGCACCGTATTACATTTTATCGTTACATATTTTAACACGGTCTCATGATCTCTAAGGGTTTGTAATTTCCTAAAGGAAAACATGTTGAAGTCAGTCCCATTCTCTAAACGTGCTTTTAAAATTCTCACGTTGTTAGTCTGTGACACCGCTGTGCAACCACGTTAAATAATGCTTCTGCACCACCAGCTTTATGGGATGCTCGACGGGTCTATAAATCTATCTAAACAGAACGAGGAGGAATCCATTAACAGGCTCCGACTAAAGGGATCATGGTAATTTCATGGCAGGCAATCCGACAAATAGATTGGTCTGCGTTTAAATTTTAGCATTGCAAGTTATGGTCTGGCATGAAAATCCATGCTGCAGAGTCGACATCACATCACTTCCTAAAAATGAAACTATGAGTGAGAAAAAGTCCAGTGACTATTTTCGCATAGCCTTAGAACACTGAAGATGTGTTTCTGGCAATAACGTTTTCTAGATGTTTCAGCAGCACAATCTTTGTCTTTGAGTCCATGTAGGAAGTCAGTCAGTGGAGAAACATCCAGAATTTCTCCTGTGAGTTATGCTGCTGAAAACCAACACAGTAAGGTATATAGTTGACATTGTAAAAACATATAAATAATACTTGGGCTTAAGCACTTAAATGTTTATTCTATTTATTTAAGATAGTTAAAAAGCAAGCATCCATGCTTAAGGTTTAGGGACTATAAATAACTTGATAGGGAAGGAGACTTGGCTTGGGGTGGTGAACGGACACTGCAATATACACATGATGTCTTGTAGAATTGTACACCTGAAACCTACATAATTTTATTAACCAATGTCACCCCAATGAATTCAATCGATCAGTCAATAAATAACTTGATATGAATGCAAATGCTAAGCAACTAATCCAGGAGAAATTATATGCTTACCATTGTCACAGTATGTGAACGGATCATTTCATTATTACAAAATAGAAAATATTGAAGTCAAATAGTACCAATTCAAAAGCAATTTTTAAAAACCCTATTTAAAAGAGGATCATTTCTTTTTCTTTCTTTTTTAAGTACATTTTACTGATCATGCTATCACAGTTGTCCCATTTTTTTCTTTCCTTTATCCCCCTGTCTTGCATCCCTCCACCCTCCAGCATTCCCCCTGCCCCCTACCCAGTTCATGTCTCTGGGTCGTACATATGAGTTCTTTGGCCTCTCCATTTCCTATATTGTTCTCAACCTCGCCCTGTCTATTTTGTACCTATCGTTTATGCTTCTTATTCCTGGTACATTTTCCTCCATTCTTCCTCCTCGCCCTCCCCACTGATAACCCTCCATGTAATATCAATTTTTGTGATTCTTTTCCTGTTCTACTTGTTTGCTTAGTTTGTTTTTATTTTTTAAGTTCAGTTTTTAATAGTTGTTAGTTTGTTTTCATTTTATTGTCCATAGTTTTGATCTTCTTTTTCTTACATACATCCCTTTAACCTTTTGTATAATAATGGCTTGGTGATGATGAACTCCTTGAATTTGACCTTATCTGGGAAGCACTTTATCTGCCCTTCCACTCTAAATGATACCTTTGCTGGATAGAGTAATCTTGGATGTAGGTCCTTTCTTTTCATGATTTTGAACCTTTCCAGCCCCTTCTTGCATGCAAGGTTTTTGAGAAATCAGCTGATAGTCTTATGGGAACTCCTTTGTAGGTAACTGTCTCCTTTCCTCTTGCTGCTTTTAAGATTCTCTCCTTATCTTTCACCTTCGGTAATGTAATTATGATGTGTCTTGCTGTGTGCTTCCTTGGGTCCAACTTCTTTGAGAGCTTCCTGGACTCAAATGGCTATTTCCTTTGCCAGATTGGGGAAGTTTTCCTTCATTATTTTTTCAGTAAGTTTTCAATCTCTTCCTCTTCCTCCTTTCCTTCTGGCACCCCTATGCTTCCCATTTTGGAATGTTTCAAGTTGTCCCAGATGTTCCCAAGCCTCTCCTCATGTTTTTAAATTCTTGTTTCTTCATTCTGTTCCAGGTGAATGTTTGTTTCTTCCTTCTGGTCCGAACTGATGATTTGAGTCAGGGTTTCTTTCCCTTCACTGTTGGTTCCCTGTATGTATATGTGTGTGTGTGTGTATGTATATATTTATATATGTATGTATGTGTATATATATTCACTTTGTATAGCTTTCACTTTGTCCTCTATTTTGCATCCATGATCAATCATTTCTATGAGTATCCTGATTACCAGTGTTTTGAACTCTGCAGTTGATATGCTGGCTACCTCCTATTTGCTTAGCTCTTTTTCTGGAGTTTTGATCTGTTCTTTTATTTGAGCCATACTTCTTTGTCTTGGCACACAAGTCTGGATAAATGTTTCTTTTTATAGATCTTGGTTGTCAGACTTCCATACAGTTTGATTTTCTCTCTGCCTCTTTTTCAGTGATTTTTTTTTCAGTCTAGGTAATTACTATGGTCTTTGTATCATTGTTTATCATGACAGCCTATATTTTGGAAAATTATGGAGTATATATCATACAAATGAAATCAATTTGTTAGTAGTAAATTATACACAATATGTTTGTACTGTGCAAAGTTTAATGTTGACTTCATATGACCTTCCTCTGAATTTATTTCTCTTCCTTTCCTTCACCTCATTTAAACAAACTATGTTAATTATCTGGCTCAGGAAATTACTAACCATGCTTTTCATCTATTTGTAGTGAGTTCTCCAAGACTATAAAATTAGTGAAATAGAACACTGTCCAGGTTCTATGCCAACTATTTTAAAAATAGGCATTTTTAAAGTACAATGAACACTGTAACAATACATGCATTTGGTTTAGAAGATAGTTTTTAATATTAGAAGAAAGCCTTTACTTAGTTTCTATAATGGTATAACATTACTCAAGTCTATTATTCTCTTCAGACTGATGAGACCCACTGTGGATGGCATTTAATTAAATAAGATAATGCATGTTCCTGTTACTATGAATGTTCGTATTTGGCCCTTAAGAGGGAGTCCACAGAGTAAAGAAAGTCACATTTTACTGGTTCCATCAAATGATATTTCCCAGGCTGGTGAATATGAAAGGATTTTGAAGTATAATTGGTTTTTTATATTTATTGTGTTAGATTCAATATTGTGTTAATTTCACAAATTGGCAAATTAAGGTGTTCATTTTCCCCATTGTATTCCTTTTTAAACAGAAGGTCTTATGATTCTTAGGCATTTTGGTCATGTTAAGATCCCTATCTTTGTGAGGATGAACTTTTCCCTTTTCTAATATAAAACTATTCTGGTACAATCCACAGTATTACATAATCCACAAGAGCAAAAGCACTCGTAGAAAAGCGAGTGCTGGCAGAATTTGTTCTAGAAGTTATTACCTCACGTTATGTGGCAATTTTCTACCAGATATGGGTATTGGACAATCAGCATGCTCTGTGCATTGGAGCCTTAACTTTGAAGAAATAATTCCAAAATAAGAAAATGGGAATGTAGACACTTCTAGATTACTGGAAAGTGAAGAAAAAAAAAAAGACTAACTAGGATCCTTTGTTTCACACAGAGGACACAGGCGACAAAATAATGACTTCAAACGTGTGAAAAAGCCCTTGGCAGGATGGCTCAGTGGCTGGAGTATCATCTGGGGCACGGAAAGGGTTGATCCCTGGTCGGGCGTGTCCGGGAGGCAACCGATTGATGTTTCTTTCTCACATGCCTGCCTCTCTCTCTCTCTCTCTCTCTCAAGTTAATAAGCATATCCTTGGGGGAGGGTTTATAAAAATATGTGAAAAATCAGTAAGAAGAATAAGAAAAATGTGTCTGTTTGCAACAAATGTTGCATCAGAAACAAGCTCATATGGAGGGACTTTTGTGGGACCAGTGAAAGGTCTTTGCCTTCCATTGATAAAATGCTGGAATGAAAGCAGGTTGCTTACTAAGTGTGGCTTAATAAAAGAATAACTAATTTTTCAACCAATTTAGTCATCTGCAAACTAAAGAGAAAAAGGGAGAGAAGGAATAGGATTAATATAGATAAATGAAATGCACAGGTCATTTAAAATTTGTAAGTTAATGACCTTGATAATATTTTTACAAAACCTAATAACTAGCATACAATATTTTAAGAAATGGGAAAATAGCTAATTTGGCTTTCAGTTTAATTTCGCAATCTTAGTCTCTGTGAGGATGCTGATGACCTCAGAGCAGGCATCCAAATTGACATTAATTAGTTAATTATGTTCTCAAAGAGAGTACAGTCACAGTGTTATCGCTAAGATATTTTAGACTCAAAGGAGGCTCTGAAGTTATGGTTGAAATAGTCAGTAAAGAAGAAAGATAAAGCACTTTAACATGTAGATGAGGGGAGATAAGAGAAGGTGGAATACCTGTGTGAGGGTGTTACCACTCTGTCTATTTTTATTGCACAGATTTTGATGCAAGGGCTGAGCTTACGCAACCCTGGGGTCTGGTCAGACAGTCTCTGGATAGCTGTAGTCTTCCTGTCCGGTCTTTGATCTTCGGTCTTTGGGGAGGAAGAAGGGACAGCGAAAGGTGGGGGAGAGTGTGAGCAGGGCCCCCAAAGACAGCCTGGAGCCCGGTGAGTCTCTCCCCAGTTCCAGCGTTGACACGGCATCCGGCAGGGGAAGCTGGCACTTTCCACCTGGGCGCCCAACATGCCTGGCCCAGGCGTCAGAGGAGGGATGGGAGGGTGTGGGGGTGGTGAGCCAGCTTCCCCCAGGACTGCCCACACTGAAGAGATGAGCCAGCAGGAGCACGGCCGCAAAGCCTGTGCCTCTCCACCGATCTCCCGAGTGTACAAGGAGCAGGATGCTGCTTCACGTCCCCCACCCCCCAGCTATCTCCGTGGCTTGCCCTAACTACACATGCCCGGGGATGACACTTCTGAGACTGGCTGTCCAGCCCCGCCAACTTAGCACGATGTCAGGCCACCAGAGTGTGTTTTGGGATGATCCAGAAAATAAAAATGACAGCTCAGTTCTAAAACATACGCTGTAGGGAAACCTCCCCCAAACTACAGACGTGAAGGACATTTGCCCGCGGGGAAGAAGACGTTTCCTATGCGACAGAGTGCTGGCAGAAACAGGAGGCAGACCCTCAGGGTTTAGCCACAGGCAGCTGGAGAAAGGGACAGTGCACAGAGTGGTGAGCAGGGCCAAGGACACCCGGGAACTAGCAACAGAGGGAAGCCATTACACCGGCCTCCACCTGGGAGCAGCCTGACTTGGCCAGAGGAGAGAGCGCGGTGGCTGAGAGGCATCTCGGCAGGGCCCCGAGCCAAGAACGGCAGCCTCGGTCAGTCCACCGTTAGGTAAAAGCATCCACTGTGTGCCAATGGACATGTAACCTTGGCATAGGTGTTTACTGACAGGCATTCAGTTATTTTCCACCTGTTGAAGAGTTGTCTTCGTAAGTTGGGGCGCAGCCTCTTCTACTTCTGGGTCTCGCTTGAAGTCATACTTTTTCATGGTGATAATAACCCCGGGGTAATTAAGGGAGACAGGTAAGAGGTGCATGGGTGGCCAGCTTAGCATCCATTGTGTTGGGACCATTTTTAATATGTAGCTAAACGTTGAACTCTGCTCTTAGGTTACTGCCCACTTCTCCCGGTGGAAAGTTTAGGAATGAGCGGAAATTGAAATCCGGCCTGCTCCCCATCGCTGCTGTGCGATTATCACATCTCTTCCCTGCAAGATGTGGCTGCCACGGACACGGTGGGGGATCGTTCTGGTGTCAACGGTAGAGAAAGCGGAGCTAGAGCAAGAACACGCTCAGGGTTGTTTCATAAGGACGTGGGGTTAAGAAAATTAGGCAGTTTGTATGTTCTGACCCCTTACCAGTGGAGGTTGAATGTCATTTCTCTTAAAATGTTACTGTTTCATCAAGTTATTGAAATGGAAACTCTAATTTATGACAAATTAAATTTTAATAATCCAGGTTCATATCAATGGTGAAGGGAGGCAAATCAGGGTAAGAGAAATGTGTTCCCCCCACGTAAAAAGTTTTTTACATAAAAAGAATACACACAAAAAAATCTTTATTATGACATATTCAGTTATTTTCAGCTTCTGAAGAAGTTCCAATACATGCAAAGTCTTCATGTTCACAATATAATCGTCAGTACTTTCTGCCCCATGTTGCTTGTGAACCCCAAATTGCTTTAAAAATAAAGTCTATTTAAAGCTCTAAAAAATGAAATAAAATTCTAAAATCTGGCATACTCATGTACTCATGTACCCATTGGCCACTTGGAATTCACCCCTCACTTCCTTTAAGGGTAGAGGTTAGCATGTGGTGGTGAAGCAGGGTTGCTAAACAAGCGATGTGAGGTCAAATCCCAATTCTGCCTCTTTCAGCTGCGGGGGCCCCAAGCAAGTAAGTTCTCTAGCCTCTCAGCGAATTCTCCTCCTCGTTTGCAGGATGTTAGTTACCGACCACAGCGTAACCAATCACTCCAAGACATGGCGCGAGGCTAAAACACTAACCACGTGGATCTCACAGGATTCTTGGGACAAAAACTCAGAAACAGCTTCGTTGAGTGGTTCTGGCTCTGGTGTCATGAAGGTGCAGTCACGTGCGGGCTGGACCGTTCTTACTCCAAGGCTTTTCTGGGGCGCGGGTTTCCAGGCGGCTCACTCATGTCATGCTTGCTGTGGGCAGGAGGTCTCAGTTCCTGCCCCCTTGGGCTTTTCCTGGGCTGCTTGAGTCTCCTCGACAGATGGTGATGGTGTAGCACGAATCCCCCTCCCTGCTGTCTCCCCCTAGTAATTTTCCATCCACGGACCACCCTTCACTCTGCTTGTTGGCTATACATCCCCAGCTGTCTTCACATATGTATTCAGAGGCAAACCCGCTCTCCCTCCCGTTGCAATAGTCCTGAAACCTACCGCGGCAAAGTCTTCTTTACGACTGCAACAAGTGTCAGAATAATTTTCCCTCTAATTCCCTCCAGGGCAGAGTGCTTGTCCGTAGCCCAGTCCAGCTCAGGTGCGCAGTCCACAGAGGCGGGTCAAGGGCAGGCAGCTCCCCACCCTTGGCCTGCTTCACTCCCAGGGACAGGCCCAGGTGACAGCTGCCCTGGATAGTCCCCAATCTCCAGCACTTTCATCATCTTTCGGCTTAACGTGGAGAAGCAGAGACCCCTTCTCCCTGCATTGGAGGACAGGACTCACAGTCTCTTCTCTTGAATACCCTGAAGCTGAGCAGGTTGGCAAATTCTGGTGAAACAGGTTTTGGAGTCGCTCCTTTGGCAAACCTGGTCCAGTTTAGCACTTTGGGTAGGGCGCTCAGCACCTATTGTTTCCGACCTCTGGACTTCCGCCAGCGCTCCGGGCCAAGGCCACGTGAACGTGGATCCGGAAAACACCCGACGGTACTTCGGTGGCACAGAATGCCTTTGATCTCAAGTCCTCTGGCCAGCCCTCGCTGAAGTGTGACTCAGGATTGGAAACCTGCGCACGCCCATACCAAAGGTACATTCGTCATTGCTCTGTCACAAGAGGTTGGAATGGCCAATGTTTTTTTTTCCAGCCCTGGCACGGATCTCGCCACTTCCCAAATATGTCTGCTGCTCATTGAAAAGGGTGAAATTAGTCTTGTATAAATTATACTCAGTCTAAATGCTTTCCTGCTCATTGATCGGTGGCCTTACGTATCACGACTTACGTTCCACGTGTGCATTCGCCTTGGGTTGCTCCCTCTGTGCTGTACCACTCCGCTCCGACAACTCCAGTGTCGGCCCCTGCCCGGTGGGCCTTCTCTAAGGAGACCCGTCTGACTTTCAGCACAAGTAAGCATTTCCTAATCCGAGACCAGTTTCATTCTCAAAAGCGGACCCGAAGAGGGAAGTCAAAGACAACCACCCCGAAGTGACTGCTGCCCATCGGCAGTTTCTGCCGTCTGAAGGGGATCAGTGCGTGCCAGTCCAGCCGCCCCACGCTGGCGTGCTGACGAGTTTGAGCACCAGGCAACCGACAGCAGTGGCAGGCACAGGAAGTGTTCTCCGCCCTCCTCCTTCGGAGCAGGGCGTAAAGGTGACATCAGATTCCATTCGTAAAGGGGCTCCCCGTCCAGGGGTCACACATGGCTCTGCATGCCAAGCCTCACTAGGCAGCCCTTAGTGACATACATTTCCTAGTCACCTTTCCACAAGTTTCCATCCCCGGAGCCCAAACACCTTTTCCGTTGTTGGGTCACCTCTCTGTAATTTATCTCCCTCTCATTTTAAGAGGCTAACTGCTTCTTTGGGCTTTCTCTTCTTTTCTGTGAAGCCCCTGTGCACGTGAAAATATTGACATCAGTGGAAAAAAGGTATATGCCTTTTTGTCTGTTACTTGGTCTTTTGTCAGTTTAATTTGCATGCCCCAGTGGCAGAACTTAAGAGATGAGAAGGTTTTCCTCCTCCACACTTTGGGTGACTATGCTCTGAAAAAAATAAGTTAAAAATTAAAAGATTGGTAATGAGTTAGGTTTTTATTGATGGGATTTGGAACATGTTACCCCCAAATACGGCACCCTGACACACTGAATATTTCAGGATGAAGAAATTTGAATAGCGGCAGGCGCAGGGTCTGACTGCCCTCTGGGGCACTTTCATGCAGGCATGCCCTTTCTTTACCTGCAGAAAAGAGCCTCCTCATCTGCAAGGACAGACGGACACAGGGAGGAGTCCGAACGAACGCCTCGCTGAGTTCCCTCAGTTCCCTACACTCAAGTCAAACTCTTCATCCTTGTGTGTCTTCCTACAACTTTCCACCCTTCATCAAACCTTGGATGAAACATTTCCTCAGGTTCTATTTCTTTTAGGAAGACTCCTGTGTCACATATAACTATATTAAATAAATTGGATGCATCTGGGGAGGTTTAAAGTGGATCATGACAGTCTGCTCAGATTCAAGGGCAAGAGACACAAGAAGGAGTGTCAAAGAACTTCCAGGTGAGCTTACAATCACCACAACTTCATCTTGTTCTTAAATTGTTGTGCTCGCCTGTTAAACTCTGACTCCAAGCAATCCCACTTGCTTCACTTCCATGACCTCTACACCCTTGTCCGGACTGCCGTCGCCTCTCCCCTGGGCTCCTTCCTCTCCTTGCTCCCAACTTTGCCTTGCTAATGTGCATCCCCCATTCAGGCAGAGAGAGAGACCTTGTAACAATGGAAACTAGTGTGCATTGTCCCCTGATTAAAATGCTTGTTACTTCCCATTACTCTCCGACTAAAACTGAAACTCCTTCACCTCTGAGGCTTGTCAGGACTGGGCCCATCCTCCATTCTGACATCGTCTCCTGCCTCCCCAGCACTTGTCTCCATGTTCCCACCGGGCCCACCTTCTTTCTTCCTAGACATGCCGAGTTCCGTCACAGCTCGGGGATTTTCCTAAGACTGGCCTTTGCCATGATGGCTCATCCTTCAGGTCACTGCCTCGGAGTGGCCCTCCTGTATCAACCCATGTATTGAGTTGGTCAAAAAAACCATTTAGATTTTTCTGTCAAATAAAAGACACATTTTTCATTTTCACCAATAACTCGATTGATTTGGATACTCTGAGTATGTCAGCTATCTCCCAGGTGGTACAAGGCTGAGCGTTCTCAAGCAAGGTCTTGATTTGAAGCTATCAACTTCTGCTCGTCTGCCCAACACCGGGGCATCATCCAGCGAGAAATTCCCTGACACAAAACTTTGCAAACCACCTCTGACACTTCTATCCAGCACAGAACCTTCTCCATACACCGCACAATTTTTTTTTTTTTTGCATTTCAGTTGTGTTTTTACCTTTCTTGAAATAAGAGAGCTTAATATGCTGAAAATGTTGTGTATGTTCTCCCATCTTCAACATTAAAATGACTACACCAAATTCACCAATTTTGATAAGTGCTTTTGAAATGCATGCCGATATGACAGCTGCCACAATACAATCTAACAAAACTGTTTTGAATGATATTAAAAACAATAAGCACTACTAGAGTCATCTTACAAAAAACAAAACAAAACACTTTTTGGTCAACCCAGTAGGCACCACCAACCCCTTTGCTAGTTACTACTTATCCCATCACCCTATGTATTTCCTTCATAGTGTATCTCTAATTTGTTGTGTTCAATTGCTTAATAATCTGGTGTTGACCCTTCCCTCCCCTCTCTTCCCCCATTCCCACTAAATGAATCTCTTTGAGGTCAGACAGCTGGTCCACCCTGTTCATTCCCTTGTCTCTGCACCTGGAACAATGCTTGGAACATAGGAGATGCTCAACAGACACTTGTTGAATATTGAATGGACGGCAGCTACAGCCTTACTCTATGCATCTCAGCAGCCTGCACGATATTGTCAGTTGTCCGTGTCTGTTTCCTAAGGCTGGGACCACAAGGAACCACCAACTGGGTGGCTTCCAACAATGGTGTATTCTCTCCCCGTTCTGGAGGCCAGAAGTCTGAAATCGAGGTTTGGGCGGAGCCATGCTCCCTCTGAAGGCTCCAGGGCGGAGTCCTTCCTGTGTCTCCGGCTTCTCGTGATTGCCAGCAATCTCGAGCGTGCCTTCGCTTGTAGCGGCAACGCTCCAATCTCTGCCGGCATCTTCGCGCGGCGAAATCCCTGTAGGTCTGTGATAAATGCTCCTCTCATAAGGAACCAGTCAGTGAACAGGTCCACTCCAGGCCAGTATGGCCTCAGAGTCAGCTGATTACCTCTGCAATGACCCTATTCCCACTGAAGTCACATTCACAGGCATGAGGGGCTAGGATGTCAACATACCTTTTGGGTGATACATTCGAACCGCAAACACTACCCAACACTACTGATACTAGGGACTCGGGATGGAAAATTCCTTTCAACTGACTTTTCTGCGACCCCCTTGAGATTCCCTGCTTCGACTGGAAGCCAGCCCTAGGCAGTTCATTCATCTGAGGCCCTGATACCAAGGCCGCCCGAGCCTTTCCTCCTGGGGGCTGAGACCTGGCGTGTCAGTCATTCTGGCTGAACGCCCTGGTTGCCGACCGCTGGCTAATGCACTGGCTCTCACATGGCAGAAGCTGTAGTGGATCGCTGGGGAGACTCACTACTCATTCGGTTGTACGACTTAATCGTATCACAGGCTTTATTTGGGAATCTAATGACTGTGTATAACGCTGCGTTTTTCCTTAGAAACATCGAATTATAAATTGAATTTATACTCTAAATTGCAAATAAACTCTTGGAATGAAATTGCACAGGTACATTGGGGAACACACAGGTATACAAAAGTTGAAAATGCCGTGACAATCAGGATAGCAGGATGACAGCAACTAGGATGACAGGGCAACAAAGAACCGATGACACTTAGGTGTGTGATTGCTTCCAGGGAGGTGTTTGCTCCTCAATGTCTCCGAATCTCAAGGAAAGAAGCTCTGATACAGAGTTTTAGTCAATGCCCTGGGGCTACAGTGTTGTTGGTGTTTGTTTTCCGGGTTGCCAGGCTTTAGAATCACAAACAGGGTAGCAGTTTGTTCTATCCATAAAGGCTGACCCTGCAGTGGGTTACCAGCTTTGGAATTCAGTGGGCCAACACCGCACTCCATCTTGCCACGGAGAAGGGAGCTTTAAGATGTGGGAGCCTACCCAGGCAGCAGACTGCCTGGGAAGAGAGGGTAGTTCAAGGCCACCCTGAGCGGGCCACGGGAGTTCTGGCTGTCCGCCTAGGAAGGAGGAATTCCAGTTCTTTCTTCCATTGTTCGGTGAATAGGGAGGGATTCTATGAGATGTTACTCTCTACTGTAGGATATTCCCTCCTCCTGAGTGTCCAGAAGAGGCAAACACGTGCCATTAACTGCTCCGGATAATAATGGGTGTTGGCTGGATCGCTTTGCACGAAATCGATCGTGTTACCTGACATCACAAAAGACGCCTCAGCAGTCAGAGGAGTCTGGATCCTGGAAGTAGAGAGGGCAGACAAGAGTGAGGTATTTCTTTTAATTGTCTACAAACAAGTATGTTTGATCTGAAACAGCAGATAATGTCCAGCTGGTCCTGATGTACCAGAGACTCTTACCACTTGGGAACACTGTTTGGCTGAAGCACTGTCTTTTTGTGTAAACAAGCTGGTACCCACACACCTGCCAGATCTTAAAAATTCTCGGAGCCCTGGCTGCTGTGGTTCAGTGGATTGGGCACCGGCTTGCAAACTGAGAGGCCACTGGTTTGATTCCCAGCCAGGGCATATACACGCCTGGGATGTAGGCGAGGTCCCCTGCTGGGGGTATGTGAGAGGCAACCAATCAATGTTTCTCTCCCTGTCTTTCTCCTTCCCTTACCCTCTCTCTGAAAATAAATAAATAAATAAATAAATAAATAAATAAATAAATAAATAAATAAAGTCTCTTAAAAAAAACCCTCAGAGCCCCTGGTTCTGGGCGATGGGCATCTTTCCTCTGATGTCAACATGTTCCCAGCGAGCAAAACCCAGCTGCTCATGGGAAGAAGGACACAGACATTTCCCTTAAAAATTATGCTGGAAACCAGGTATTCTCACTTTCCAAAGGATGAGCCAGCCACCTCTCTACCTTAAAGGGCATCTTGGAAAGCATTCTGAACCGTCATTTATCACCAGCCTAGTCTCAAATACATGGAGAGAGGAATGGAATATTCACATGCATTCATCAAACATTTCTGGAGTCCCTGTTGTGTGAAAAGTCTTTGTTCAAAGCACTCCTACGTATAATGGAAAATAAACAAAACACCTGCATTCAACGGAGGAGAGAAGAGAATTGCTGCAGTTTAGGGTATGGTATGAGGTGTGCTCGAAGGGGTTGACCTAGGTGGCATTTCTAAACAGGCCTCCCTCACTTCTGATGGGGCGGATCTGAAGCTTGACCGAAGAAGGGTGAGATTTTCAATATAGGGAAACAATGAAGAGGGTGGGGTGAGATGGAAGAACATTCTAGTCAAGGAGAAAAGCATGAGTTCCTCCAAGCACAAGACTGGGACTCCCTGGAGGTGGAGTTACCCAGTCAAGTGGAACATGAGGAAGTAGAGGACTCTGAGAGCTTCGAATGTCAGGCAACTGAGTCACCATTTTACACTTTAGGTGGAAAGCAGAGTGAACACAGACTTTAGTGTAACCTGGTGAAGTGCTATGGGGACATGGGTAATGGGGAACCTGCAGGAGCAGCTTTGATTGCCAGGAGACTGAAGTGACTTCCTGACAGAGAACAGGGGTGATGTGGGGGGAGGGGCGGACAGGCCTGGGAGCACCATATTCATTCCCACAGTTGCCACCACAAAGCACCACCAACTGGGTGCTTCACGTAATGGAAATGCACTCTCTCATGGTTCCGGTGGCTACCAGAGCAAGGTCAAGGTGTTGGCAAGGCTCCAGAGGAGGATCCTCCCCGCCTCCTCCTTGCTTCTGGGGTGGGCCGCCATCCTTGACTTGGGGCTGAATCACCACTCACAACAACATCCGCAGCATTCTCCACGTGTCTTCACGTGGTCTTCCTGCTGCGTGGCTGCCTCTGACGGAGACACCAATCACATTGAGTTAAGGTCCTGTCCTGCCCCAGCATGCCCTCCTGTTAACTGAACAACGTAGGCATGTGTGGACCTCACTTCCCAGCAAGGTCGCATTGGGAGATTGCGGAAAGGATGCGATCTCGGGGAACACTCGTTGGCTGAGCAGAAGTGCCAAATGGGGAAGTGTGTCTGTGTGCAGGATGCTCACAACGCTCAGGCAGACGACCTAGGCTGGCGAGAGGGAAGTCCAGAGCGTGGGATTGTGCTACTCCAGCAGCTGCCCCTGGGTCCCAGGGGGCACTTCCAGCGCAGAGGGTGCCCTTGGAAGGCCGCCTGCCACATCCCGTCCTGCATCACCCGATTTTCTCAACTCCAGGCTCCTCTCCTTTTCCCCTGCTGGAAAAAGGGGAACCGTCCGAAGACGAGAAATCAAACCAGACTTCAAACGGGGTGATAGTGGTTCTGGTCATGACTCAGCCGCTCTTCGCTTTGTCGCCTTGGGCAAGTCCTATGACCCTGTGTCTGCTTCCTCCTCTCTAAAATGAGGATGTGCAGGACCCCTGAGGGTCCTCCCAGCTCTGTAAGCTATGGCTTCGGGAGGAAGAAGAGGGACTCCGCTTTGCTGCCCGAGTTAGGATACCTTCAATAGGACCCTTTGCCATCCCATTCTTTTACCAAGTGTATCTGTCAGACAGTGTTTGTGGTTGCAAATGGTGGAGACTGATTATCTTGAGCACACCAGGGATTTATTAGAAGGCTCTTGGGGGCTGGCAGCAAGCACAACCCGGTCCAAGCGCCCCAGCAGGGTGAATCCGGTCCCCCTGCGCTCCCATGAACCCCCATGTGTGCATATCTTGCTTGAGTGTCAGAGCTCTGGGAAGAGTCTCAGTCCCGGGCCTACCTTCCAGCTGTGCCGGGTGTGGGTGTGGGCGGAGAGAAGGTAAGGTTTTCCCCGGAGGGCTGATCGAAGGGGAGGCAGGATGGTGGGCTGCCAGGGGAACACACACGTACATCGGTAAGTGTTTGGAATTCAGCCAAGAATGGAGATTTTACTAGTGTATCTAGCTACCAGTTTCTCTACACTAAAGTTGTTCCTGTGTGATTATACTGTTACGGCCATTATTTTAATTTCATGGGTAAGAGCTCACACTCTGGAGCGAGAGAGACCTGAGTTTGAATTCCAGCTCTCGCACGGTAGCAGTGTGGCTTTGGGGAAGTTATTTATTGCTTCTACTTACATACAAGGAGTCTGTCTCATCAGCATCTGTAATGTGGGGATAATGCTGACCTCACAAAGGAGACACATTATCTCCTTTAAATTGTTAAAATTGAAGGAGATAACATATACAGAAGAACTTCATGCAAAGCCTTACAAAATATACATCACCTAGTAGTTAATAATCACTGTGGATCAGGCACCGCATTAAGTGCCTACTGTGCGTTGTTTCATATAATCTTCACAACAACTTGATAGTGTTAACATCAAAGGCCCCTCCCCTCCCCCTAACCCCTTCCCATGAAAGTAGAAACTGAGGTTACAACTGAGAAACTCGGTTAAGGATACACAACTACACAAATTATCAAAGTGGAGATGCCGGACCTGCTCCCCCAGGACTCAGACTTGACCTTGTCTCCTAAGTTCAGCTCATTCTCGCTTAGTGCTCCCCAGCCCTGCTGCACAGCCTCCCAGGCCCGGGTTCTGGGGATTAGGCACCCAGGCTTGTGCCGAAGGTCCTCCAATCTATCTACCCAGTGCCTTCCTCTGAAAGGGCCGAAATGAGAGGCAGTGGGTGCACGGGTTTGCCTCTTTCCTAATTATTACTTGTTCTCCCCGCTGACCTCTCTGAGCATTCTCTCAGCTTCCACTCACTGTGATGAGACATGTGAGAAGTGAGTTCCATCTCAATTAGGGTAAGAAGAGGACAGCGGTCTTCGGGATGACATCAACCTTATGGTGGTCACACAAACCGATTGAGTCCCCTGACAATCCAATTTTTTAATTATTAATCCAGGTTTTGTGTTTAGTGAGTCCTGTACATCAGACATTTACAGGAACGCAGATCACAATTACTGGAACTCTCTTAAACAGCAGCTTTATTGAGGTATAATTCAGACATAAATTCACACGTGAAGGACTTAAAGAATTTTTTTCCCTCTAGCTTATTAGTTTCCTAACTATTCCAGACACAACTTTTAAAGTCAACAATAAAATAACTCAAGTTTGATTTTCAGGATACTTGTCTGTCATCGCTTTTCTTCAGAAGAGAAGCAAACATTTTCCTGTTGATTCCCACGGACAAAAATCAAACGCGCTGTTATTGCCACACATTAGCTGCGCATTCGGCCAATTTCCAAAGACGTGACTCACGGGGCCGGCATCGCTGTACTTTGGAATCGAGCGGCGGAGCCGGAGCGAACTCGCCCTCGAGGAAAACCCCACTAACAAGGACCACACGGAGGAGTGGATGGCTTGGAGCAAAGACTAAGTTTTCTCTGAGCAAGTGAGTTCACGGTCACGCCTGAGGAGGTGTGAGCAGGGCTTCCCGCGGCGGCCCGGCCCTCTCCCTCCCCGCGGGGACAGGCCGGGGTGGCAGCTACAGGTGAGCGAGCCTCGGTCCCAGGGGCCGGCGGGGTCCCTACCCCGGTGGCCCGGGCCTCAGGCGGGGAGCAGAGGGGCAGGACCGCGATCCGAGGCGCTGCCTCCAGGAGGACCGCGGAGGGGCGGGGAGCGGGGGCGCGGGAGGGCAGGCCCAGACCCCGCCGCAGGGCGGGACGGCCCGGGGGCCCCAAGGCGCGCACCGCCCCCGCCGACCCCAACCCCCGCGCCCCCCCACGCGCCCCACGGGCGCGCCCCCCACCCCCCGTCGCGATCCCGCCCCCAGCGCGCCCCCGGCCCCCCGCGCGGGACGCCCGCCTGCGCTGCGGGCCGAGCAGTGGGCGCGGGGCCGCCCGCTCCGCGGAGGAGGAGGAAGGAGGAGGAGGAGGAAGGCGGCGGGAGGAGGAGCTGCGGGGAGGCGGGCGGAGCGCCGCAGTCGCGCCGGCGCTGGGCGAGGAAGCGGAGCAGCCGTGGCCGGTGAGCGTCTGCGGGGCAGGGTCGGGGCCGGGCCGGGCGTCCGCTCGCTCCTCCGCGGCCGGGCGGCAGGCCGCGGGGCGCTGCTCCCCGGGGCGGCGGGGCCGGGCCTGGGGAGGCGGCCGGTGCAGCCCGGGGGCCGGGCGGCGCGAGGCCCTGCGCCTCCGCGGCGGGCCGGCGGGCGGGAGCGGCGTCCGGGGAGCCGGCGGGGAGGGCCGAGGCCTGCTTCCGCCGCCGCCCGCCTGACCCTCGGCCTCCGGGGCCACCGCGCGCCGGGCCCGGCCGCCGCCTTTGTGGCCCGCAGCCGCCGGGGACGGGCCGGGGCTCGGCCTGGCCTGGGGCGGCGGCGCGGGGCCTGCGCGCTCCGCACCCGGGCTCGGCCGGCTCGGACCCCAGGGCTCCGGGCGGGGGGCCGGGGACCGTGGTCGGCCGGGCCCAGGTGGGGTGGCGGCGGCCGGGCCCCGGGGCTACTCCGCAGGGGGTGCTGCTGGTTGGATTCACTTTCAGGGCTGCGGGTATTTGGCGGCGGGGGGTGGGGGGACGGGGGTCCGGCAAACACCTCTGCAACCGAGGCAGGCCGCTATTTCCAGTTTGCTTCAGGAGTTGGCAACTTCAGGGACACCGTGGTGGCTCGTGGTCGAGCAGGACCATTGACATTTATTTCTCAGTGCGGGTCCTGGCACAGAACTTGCAGTGCGTGCAGGTATCTCTGTGCCCGGGTCACGTGCAGTCGGATGTGGGATTCCATCCTCACTTTCTGGAATTCAGGGCCAGGTGGGAACACGCGGTGGAACGCACGCAGGCTTCCGGAAAGGAAGTGCCTAACGTTGAACTCAGTGCCAGCAATATTCCCGGACCGTCTTCCCTGGACCACGCGACGCGCATCACCGTATTAATGGGAATGAGACAGAACGGTTCCCCAACAGGGTGCTAATTGAACGGGCTCCTTGGAATGAAAACGTATTTGTAATCAAAAGTAAACCGCCCTGTCCTGCTGGATGAAGTCTCTGGGGTGTTCTCAACCCTGGGAGGCATGCATTTCTCTTGACTCTTTTCTTAACCCGGCACATACCGCGGCATGAAATACGCTTCTCTTCCTTGAATGAATTGAATTTTAAGTGGTATATTTAGTGCTGTGGACAGTCGAGCGTTCTTTAAAAACATGAACAGCTCGGTTGACCAAGTTTCACTGGCAAAGCCCCCAAATGTGGCCTGTGATACAACTCCCCCTACATTTCGCATCTCGCCTCCCTGCTGCTTGACCTGGCAGCCCACGTGGTGAGGTTCAGAATCTCTGAGCCCTTTAGGTTTCAGCAGGGACCCTCATGTTCTCTGGTTGCTTTGGGGGAAGCTGGCTCTCTGACCGGGGGACTAGAGGATGGGTCTGGTTATTCACCCCAAACTTTGCCCTTCCGCATCTCTTTGACACACTTTTCCTCTTTATTATGGTCCTTAAATATCTTAGGAGTTGGTGGGGGAAGTATGCTGTTCCTTTCCCTGTCTTTTTATTTATTTAATCCTCACCCCAGGACATTTTTTCATTGCTTTGAGAGAGAGGAATCGGGGAGAAGGAGAACGAGAAACATCAATTGGCTGTCTGTCCTATGTGCCCCAGCTAGGGATCAAACCTGCAACCTGGGTATTTGCCCTGACTGGGAATTGAACCCACAACCTTTCCATCTAGGGGACGATGCTCCAACCAACTGAGGCACCTACCAGGGCTCCTTTCCCCTTCTTTCTGTGGAAAGGCTGGCGGACCTTAAACGGACTGCCACAGTATCCAGGGACACACCTCCAGGTGTCACCGGCATCCTGCCCTTCTTAGGCAGCGCCTCCCAGGGAGTGGCAGAGAAGGGGGCTGGGAGCTCTTGACCTGGGCTCTACCTGACCTCGGAGGAAAAGCTCCCTTGTTCTGGCCAGATTCCTGCTCATTCCGAGGCCCAGGGTCCCGTGGGCTCCCTTTAATGTCCCTGTTTTTAGGGAACAGAAGCAAGTTTCTTAAGACTGTCTTGTTATGTACCTTCCCTCCTCGCTGATAACTTGGGGAGTTTGGTCAGTTGTCAGGAAACTTTTTTGTTACTGGCAGTAACTAGCAATGTTTCCAGCAGAAACAATGTTACTAGTAGAAACATTTTGGTTGGTTGTCAGGAGGCTTTTGTGTTACTAGTAGTTAAGTACCTTTTATTTTGCTTGTGTAAGTTACTGTGCAGTCTTCTTTAGAAGTCATAAGCTATTCTGAAAAAAGGAAACGTTCGGTCCTTTTCCAGTTTGTGGCAGTCATTGTGTTCGCTCAGAAACATGCAGCCCTATGAAATGGGTTGACACACAACTCTGCCTTTATTTACTTACAATCTGCTCTAGCTAATGGGTGTGCGTACGTCTCTTCATTATGTCACAAGGGCAGACAGGCACATGACCCGCAGCTGAGATCCCCACCTGCTGTTTTCTACTTGGGGCATCTTGTCCTGGAAGTGAAGGTTGCCTGTTTCAGTCCCCTGTCCTCATCCCTCGCCCCCTCCAGTTTGGGGATGGGGTACCTGTCGTGTCACAGTACTTTTGTGAAATTACTCCCTTTACAAGGGAGGCATTTATGATAACTAGTGCATGTCACAGGCAGGCCAAACTTTTTTGTGTGACTGGGCTGATCAAAAGCGTCACCTAGACAGGAAACTGGAAATGGCAGTGGGACGCGATTCCTTTGGACTGAGAGTGAAATTGGCACCCGTTTGGTGGAGAATTTATTGTGCTCCGTAGCACACAGTACATAGTGAAGGCGTTAGGACCGAGGGTGCATCTTAACTGTAAACTCGGTGTCTTCTGTGATGATGCCCACAAACATCACACGTTTTACTTAGATGGAGCAGTTGTTTTTGGGTGGCTGTTGGTGTTGTTGAAATTTCAAGAATAGACATAGTAGGTAAAGTCCCTGAAGATTTCATTTCTCGCTTTGCACCCAGAGGACATTTGGGAAGTGCCAGGTCTTTAAGATGGAGTGTGCATTGCTAGACCTCGGACACATCTATCCCCTCTGAGTCTCTTCCTCACATGCAGCCAAAGGGAGGCTACTCATCCACTTGGCACCGCTGTTGTGTGCGTATTTTGTTTAAAGTAAAACCTGAACCCTGCCCTGGGCTACAGGATCTCTGTCTGGTTCTGCGGAAATTCACAGGGCAGGTTTTTGAAATCAGCTGTCAGTCTTGTTTGCCTTATCTGAAAAGTCATGCCTTTCTCAGCTTTGGCGTGAACATTACGTGAGATAATGCATGTAGGTGTATGAGTCCGGCGCCTGGCATAGGACGAGTGCTGATAGTCACAATTAGATTAAAATATGCTGGAACTGGTGAGCAGGTGTAGTATCCTCGCTTATCCTCAACGCCCGCATAAGACTTGGCCTTTCTGGTTCAGGAAGCCCTGTGTGGGGGAAGAGGGAGGTGGAACGGAACAGGAGAGACTGGGAGTCCCGCTGCTGCAGGTGCGAGGTGACGGAGGCTTGCGGTGTGAGCAGCGGTTGGGCTGCTTGGCCCTGGGTCGCGGTGGCGTGTTGAGGGATTGAGAACACAAAAGGGCCTACCCGTGTCCTTCTGCCAGGCCCCGTGCTGCTTTTCATACGTTTTAACATTGTGTTGTCACTCTCAGCAGCTGTCACACTGAAATTTATTTTTTCATCATTAAAAGGGCATCACACTCCGAGACTATGTCTGGGGAGCGGCGGCTCCCGCCTTGTCCCTGGGAGCAGACCGTGGAGTAGAAAAGACGGAGAGGAGAAGAAAGGAGGCAAGACCGACTCCGAAGGCCTGGGGGACAAGCAGCCGTCTGGGCGTCACTGAACCCTGACGGTGTCACCATGCCATCCTGAAATTTCCCAACAGGTAAATGCGGTTATCTGAAGAGGCGCCTGCTACCTACCGCAGTTTCGTGGCAGTGTGAGATTATATTTAATACACACACTTGTGTTTAAAGGTTTTGTTTGTGTGTTTGTTTTTTTCCAGAAGCAGAGGTATATCTGGTTCCTATCAGGTAAGGTGTTCACCAAAAACAGTTTAAGGAGTTTAACGTTATTCCTTAGAACTGTGCGGACACGGCGTACTCCCCAGGTGCTCCGGACAGCCTCTTATCTGGGGCTGCGTACGGTTGTCCTTGTGGTGGTGGTGGCGGCTGCTCCGGCCACACCTGGAACCTGCTGCGCGGTCGAAGCAGCGGCGACCCACTTGTAAACGGAGATGAATTCTTACTCGTGGGCTGCGTACTCCATTTTGGTTTTGAAGGAAATATCCTTTTGACGGTTGCCGTTTTTGTCTGTTGACATTTTTTGAAAGTGAACACACACACACACACACACACACACACAGATACACACACACAGGCTTAGGAGTTAATGCTATTACCAGCTATCACAGACTCAGATTATGTAAGTGGGAACCGAACTGCGTGAGGATTTCGGTGGTTTGGCACACGGGCGGAGTCACGGCGTGGTACATTTGGAAGGACGCTCCTGAGAGTTGACCGGCTTCGTCCTCTCCCAGGTGGTGAGGAGCCTGAGACGGGGAGTGGTTACGTACGGAGGGGCCGGAGTCCCACACCCCGTGGCACACCCCATGGTGGAGTCCAGAGTCTGCTGCCCTTCGCCCCTGCTGCTGCAGGGTGTTGCTTTGACTCCTGGCAGCTGGGGAGTTTGGATTTGTGTCTTCATGGAGGATGTCACCACGGAGCCGGCTCCTGGAGGATGACCTGTGTGTGACTGGGCAGGGCTAGTGATGATAGGGCATCATTGCAAACAGGGTGAATCAAACCCGAGCTGTATCACCCTCCTGGAGTTTTCTTTCCTCCTCTTTCCCAAGTGGCGGGGGGGGGGGGGGGGGCTGTTTTCTGTTTCTCTGTTTACTTCCTCGACTTGATGGAGCTCATCTTTCTAGTGATTTCCCAGATGGGATGGCAAAGTGGGGTGGTTTTGTGTGTGTGTATGTGTTTGACACCTTGCGTATCAGAAAATGTTTGTGTTCTCAGTATTCGATTTCGAGTCTGGCTGGGTGTAGATTTCTAGGCTGCTGTTTAAGTCAGTGGCAGCCTAACTCAGAAATCTCAGCACAACAAGAAATGGTGTGTTTCTCGCCTTCACGGCATCTGCTGCAGGCCTGGGTGTCTTCCTTGGGCTCAGCCTGCTTTCACCAGTGCCCTTTGGCATCCGCATGGCTCGGGCCACCACAGCAGGGGCAGAGAGAGCTGACAGGCAGGTGACAGGGCTGGCACTGAACTATTTGCTGCAGAAGTGGCACATGCCATGCTTGCTCACAGTCCGTCGCGCAGAGCCAGTCACGTGCCCCCGCTGGGGTGCCGCGAGCAGTCGTCCGCTGAGAGCACGTGCCACGGTCAGTGTCACCGGGTCCCAGCCGTCTGCACGTGATTTTTTTCCTCTTTCTGGATGCCTGGTGGGACCTTCGTATCATTTCTGAAATTCTAAAATGTTACTGTGATATGCCTGATTATTATTATTTTTTTGGATGTACTGAGCATTCCATGGATCCTTAGACTCTGTAAACTTGCATTCTTAGGTTTTGGGAAAATGTTTAAAATTTCTTTTATAATTTCTTCCCCTTGATTTTTTTTCTTCTTTTTTTGACTGAAGTTCTGTGTTACATGTTGGACCACCTGAACTGATACATTATTATTTTTTAGCTTTTTTTCCTCAATTTTTTAAAAATCAGCTTTGTGGGGAGGGGAATTTTCTTAATTTTTCCTTTTTTTTTGAATTTTAATTTTGGCTGTAGGAGGATTTGTTTGCTAACTGTTCTCTCCCTATTTTTTTTATTTTATTTTTTCTAAAGATTTTATTTATTTACTTTCAGAGAGCAAGGAAGGGAGGGAGAAGGAGAGGGAGAGAAACAGTGTGTGGTTGCCTCTCGCTAGTGAGGACCTGGCCCACAACCCAGACATGTGCCCTGACTGGGAATCGAACCAGGGACCCTGTAGTTTGCAAGCTGGTGCTCAATCCACTGAGCCACACCAGCCAGGGCCTCTCCCCACTTATAAAAATAAATAGCTTTAAGACTCTTGTTTCAGATTTGTGATACCTTTTCTTAGATGCCTTTTTTTATTGCCTTCCCCCACAGTAGACTTAGATTTTGGTTTTCTGCGCTCTATCTAAGCAAGTTCACACTGTTATCTGTTTTCTATTTCTCATTTTCCTTGTGTGTGTGGTTTTTTTTGCGGGGAGGGGAAATAGTGGAGATAAAGAAGTATACAAGTTCATTTAATTTTTTTTTAATAGTTTGTATTTGTTTTCCTAGCATCAGTTAATAGTCAAGCCTTTTCCCTTGGGGGATGCTCACATCTAATTTCTCTTTAAACAAAGGTTTTTGGTTGTCGTTGACATGAAGACACTCCTGTGTCAGGGAGATCTGTGTAAGTGAAGTATGAGGAGCCTGCTGGTCTACCGTAGGCAGTGTTTTAAGTGGGGTCACTTTAAAATCGAGAGATCCCATGTTTGGCAGCTTTTAATAAATGATTATATTTGACAGTTACCATTTTACAATGCATAAGTTTTCTGTTGTGTGAGATTTTTATATTATTTGCTTAATGGGGCTTAATATTATATTACGCCCCTAATAAATTATATTATATTATTTGCTTAATAGGATATTATTAATGTGAATGATTCTTGTACCTCAGGATCCCCTTTATCTCTAAAGGTCAGTGAGTGCGGTTTACGTTTGCCGTTAATGTACGTTTAGTAAATCTTATGTGGATTGCTTTTTTGTATCCCAAGTCTGCTATTCTTAATTTCAGTGCACTGGTAGAAAGTGTGGAAAGATTATTTTAACTGAAAGCTCATATTCTCTAATGTGAGCTGAATGAAAAACTCACGTCTTCTGTGTAAAAGCATTTGAAGAGTCGACAAATTGCTTGTTCAAATTGCAGGTTTTGTGTTAAGATCTAAAAGCTGTTGGTTATTTTTCTGTGCCTGTTGCCTTTAGGAGTTAAAAGATTTTGCTTCAGTAGTTCAGTACGGTTAAGAGATTTTGTGTGTAAGTGAATAACCTGAAATTTTGAAGAATGAAAAATAATGAAAGAACTTTGTCATTGGACAGTCTGGTCAGCGACTTAAAACAAAAACAGAGGTAGGTCTTTGGAGCCTTCTTATGTGTCAGTGTTTGTCAAAAATTCTCCAAGGATGCTACCTACCCGGGGGTTCAAACAACGAGGTCATTCTTTGTCATCAGCAGGCAAAGAGCTGAGGTTGTTTAGGGAATTAGCTACACTCTCAGCCCAAACCCCCGGCAACTGCTTGGAAAGGTGTAAAGATGTGTCCATTAACATTCACGATGCGCATATATAAAGGCAGAGATAAACGGTTATGTAAGTGCACTACTTTTTAAAATCCAACATGTTGAAACTCAAATTAGAAAATTAAGGAGTGAACTTATTTCATTGACTAATTCTTACCAGGCAACTCCAATAATACTTTACATGATTTCCTACTCAATCTCCTATTCATACTTCATAGTCAATTTAATAGGAATGCTTGAACACGGTTATAGGAAAAGATGCTTAGGAATGTGCTGGTGAAAGTTCTCCACAGGTTTAATGTCTGCGCGTCTGCAGGTTTCATTTCTGTTGAGTCGCAGGCTGCTAGGGCGTGGTTTGGGGGTGAACTTGTTTCCATGGGAAAGCTGAGACTCGGAAGGTTCGCCCAGGGTCCGCAGCAAACGTGGTGCCGCCCTGCATTTTTATGGAGGCAGCCTGCCCTGTGCAGGTGAATCACCTGAATATTTCTCAAAGCTTCTGTTATAACTATACATGCATTCTTAATGTATTAAATTTTAAATTATTCGACAACTTTAAGTCCATTTTTCTTAACTTGGTTATCTTTAAATTTCTTTACCCACCTTTGTAGTCATTCAGGTATTCATAGTTTTTTGTTTTTTGTTTTTTTAAATAAAGCTTATCGTGGTAAGATCTAGAGGCTCTAAAAGAAGACAAAACATTTACTGTGTTTCAGTCATTTTTATTTGCATGTAGTTCCCAAGAATGTGAAGAGTTGGAGATTTTACCCCGTGGGCAAACGAACAAGTTAGCCTGAAACAGAAGAAATGAGACCCCTGGGCCAGAGATAAAGGACTTTTTCCAGGATATGGTCAGTAGCCGGGGGTCAGCATTTGTGCCACCTCCCCGAGCACCAGTACCACGCTGAGCAGAGAGAGTAGGGGACCAACGGAGAAAGCAAGGAAAACACCTTGGAGGCCGGTGTCCTGATGCCGGGACAGTGGGGCCGCAGCTCGGACCAACGCGGTGGTGGGAAGTGATTGGGTGCTGCCTGGACGGTGCACGTGGCTGAGACTGGGATTTCGTGACATGCAGGATGTGGGTGGGGAAGAAAGCAAGGAGCCACGGACGACTCCAGCTGTTTGATCTGAGCAGCTGGATGAATGGAGGAGCCGTGAGCGAGTGGGAAGGGCAGCCGGGAGAGCAGGGGTGGGGTGGGGTGGGAGAGATCCCGAGTCGTCTTCTGAGCTGGCTGAGTCTCCGCTGTGTCTTAGACAGCGAGGTGGCCATGCCAAGAAGGGAGCTGAGGGTAACGAGGGCTACTAAAGAGAGAAACTTGGGAGTGGATGGCACATCCGTGTCATTTAAGGCACGAGTACCAGCGAAGTCGCTGAGAGCATGAATGTGGATGGAGAAGTGGTGACCGAGGGTGTGTGCTGTGCTGGGAGCTCCGAGACGGAGAGACTGGAGGCTGCTGGGGGCCTGACCCACATGTCAGATGCTGCTGATAGCTCGCTCCCCCAGATGAGGACCAAGAGCTGGGGCTGGATTTGCAGCATGGATATCGCTGGGGACCTTGAGGAGGGCCATTTCCGTGCGTAGGTGGCGGAGGTGGTGTCTAGGGTGGTTGGAGAGAATGCGGGAGAAGGGGATGGCAGGCCTCAGGTGTGCATGCTTTTCCCGCGGTGTTTGCTGCAGGGGGATTGGAAAATGGAAGCTCTTTCCCTTCCCATAGCTGGTGGGAAAGTGGGGTCAGGACGAGTTCGCTTGTACGTGTGAGAATTGACCTTTTCAGGGGTGATCTTGTAGAGTGGGGAGATTGGACAGTGAGGGAGATCATGTGTGCAGGTGGAGGGGGCCCTTAGAAAGGTGTGTGCACCTACGCAGTAACAGGATGGAGGGGACAGGGAAACCCATGTCGCCAGGTCGGCAGGAGTGACGCTGGAGTTTGAGGTTTTTCTGTGATGTTCGTTTTCATGGTGAAACAGGAAGCTGGGCCATCCGCTGAGATCGACAGCGGGGGACGAAGTGTCACAGGCGTGCAAAAGCTGTGGGATGCTCCACCAGAGCAGCGAGAGAGGGAACGGACCAGGGAGATGCAGTTTGACTTCCAGGCAGCATGGAGACTCCCCCTGAAGTTCATGGCCATGGCTATCAAGTGAGACCATGGGTTTCTCCAGCCACAGTCCCCTGTAAGGGTACAGGTGTGGTCTCGGCAGAGTTGGACTTAACCAGTATTGTGGTTTTGCCAAGAGAGTGAGGAAAGGGAATTGAGGGTCTCTGCCGGGGAGCGATTGTGATTCATCGCAGAAAGTAAGTGGAGTTCAGAGGTATCACTCTTACCTTTGGGGCTTGGAACATGTCAGGCCATTCCCTGATTACATAGCCACCCAGCAAAATGTAAGATTTGCAAAAAGCTATTTTTGGTGGGGTGAGGAGAAGAGGGAGGCCGCCTAGGTTCTAATAAAACAAAAATAATACAATTATTTTTACCCACTGATTTATGTCTTTGTTGGGCTGTCACCATTAACTGAAAGTCAAGAAAACGCCCGTGTTTCGCTCTAACCTGGTGGATTTGCGCAACCGTTCCCTTTTAGAGAAGAACAAACAAGCTCACGTACTTTATGCTTCCTTTGAAAATGAAGTACTGAAAATGACATTCACAAAGACTTCTGCGATCAGGTGACGGTTTCGCTGTGTTTCCTACCAGTCCTGTTTTCCTCCCTATTCTTTCTACATAATCGAGACCACACTGTAGATACTGCGATTTTGTTTCCTGTGCCTTTGCACGTAACAAGCGAACAATGTGAACTTCTCTCCCATGTTATTTATAACTCTGGATAAATATCAGTGTTAGTGCTTCCCTCAAGGCCCATTATGTAGATGTACCAGAATTCTGTTTACAGTTCTCTTACCATTGGAAATTAGAGTGCTTCTGATATTTAAGACTTAAATTTGTTTTTTTATATATTCGAATGCAGGGGACATATGCTTTGATTTCATATTTCTTGAGAATTTATAAAAATAGCATTGTTGGGTCACAGACTATGAATATTTTTGAGTTGCATATATCCCAGTTATATTTTCACAGCTATATTAAGATATCTTCATATAATCAGTATCATTGTTTAGATAAATCTTTGCTGATGTGACTTGTGAAAAATCATTACTGTTTTAATTTGCACATCTTTGATTCTTATGAGGGTCAGTATTTTTCTGGGAATGTGTGGAACCAATTCGTTATTTATGGGGAAAAGTACATAATTTTCTCTGCCTCAAACATAAACCAATACCAGATTAGTCGAAGACTCACATTTGAAAAGTACAACCTCAGTACTTTTGTAGAAAATACAGGAGAATCTAGTGCTTTCAAGTGTCAGGGGATTTCTTAAGATAATAGAGGGTCAAGCAATAAAGGAAGACTGACAAATTTGACTAAAATAAAATGAGAAACTTCTGTTGTTCAAGGTACCACACAAAAAAGAGAAAGTCGGGACACAAGTACTCCACGGCCCGGAGAAAATAAGGAGGCGATTTAGGGTCTCGAATGGACCTGCCAAATCACGAATCTTTTTGTTGTGTATGTTTGGCCATGCGTTTAAATGGTTTTTCCCATAGTAATCAGAAAAAGAAAACAGTTGATTAAAGGCCAACGAATTAGATGCCCCCACCAGCGTTGTGTGAGGGTTCCCTGTCTCTGCCGTGGTGTGGACCCTGGGCTTGCCCTCGAGTGGAGGGGAGGTGGCACCTCACTGTGCTTTTCATTCCCAGTGACCGGTGTGATTCAACACCTTTTCATGTGGTTATTAGTCATTGGTATGTCTTCTTTGGTCAAAGTTCTGTTTCAGTCTCTTGCCCATTTTAAAAATTGGGCTGTTGCCTTACCTACATGTTCTGGGTCCAGGTCCTTTATCTTGATCAGATTATGATATGCAGGTATTTACCCCCTTTCCGTGGCTTGTCTTTCAGTGGTGCATTTTGGAGCACAGAAGTCTGGGGTTTCAGTGCACCCCAGAGCTGAGTGGTTTTCATCAGCAGTTTCTCAGTTGACGCCGCTTGTCTCTGGACTGCTGAAATGGTCACTTTGGACCGGGCGGCCCCTTGAGCGTTGGGTTTTGCAGAGACAGTTAGTTTATCAACTGCTTCATTCCCTCCTTCCAGAAGTGAATCCCCCCAGGTCTGTGTTTATTCCGACCACTTTCCAGTGAGGAAACGGAGGCATGGATGCCCAAGCCTTGTGGGAAACGGCAACTGTGGTCTGAGCTCAGGCGGCACTGCCAGGCTCTGTCCCCAGAGCCGGGTGGTAGGCTCTCACAGTCGGGTAAGGTGCTGGCTTCAGATTCTGTCCGAAAGGGGGACCGGCACTTACGTCTAGGCAGCTTCCTTTGTGACTTTGGGCCAGTTGTTGAACTTTCTAACGTTTAGTACCTTCCAAGTGGAGTTCTTGGGAGGATTCAAGAAGATTAATGCAGGTTTTTTAGTTCGCATCTGGTGACCTTGGACTGGGTGGTGGTGGTGGTGGTGACAAAGCCGGAGCTGGGTGACAGGAAAGGAGCCCTCCGCCTCCTGGTGTGAGTGAGGCGTCTCTCTCGATGGCGGTGCTGTCCTGCACGTGTTCCTGCCTCTGCAAGTGTTCGCATGCTTATCCTCTGCACTGGAGCCTTGTGGGTGTGGGGACTTGGTTTTTCATCCCTGGGGTTTGACTGGCTTGCTGCTGTCTGCTTCTGCTGTTCAAGGGAGGGCAGCGTTGCATCAGTATCAAGACCAGGATGTGACCTGGAGTGTTAGAATGAGGCAGGTGTGGGGCCCTGGTCGGGTGGCTCAGCTGGTTGGAGTGTCATACCCTACACCTGGGTTTGATCCCAGGTCTGGGTGCATATGGGAGGCAACTGATTGATATTTCTCTCTCTCTCCCTTCCTCTCTCTCTAAAATCAATTAAAAAATATCCTCAGGTGTGAGGATGAAAAAAAAATAGGCAGGCAAGGGAGGCAAAGAGGTGGGCTTGCATTGGGGAAGTTTCTGGCATTGTGGTGGGTGATGAGATCCATTTGCTCCGTGGGGTGCACTTGGGTACCAGGGTTGTTTGGCTGGTGCCCGTGGACGCAGAACCCAGAGGAGTCTGAGCTGCGAAGACAGAAACCGGGACTGCGTGTGTGGGTGGCGTCTGCAGAGCGAGGCCGGCAGGGGCAGGCAGACCGCCCTGTGGGTCAGGAGGGGGAGGAACCCGCGTGGTTGGGAAGGCTGAGGGAGAGAGAGCAGGGAAGGCTGTTGAGACCTGGGCCCCGAGGGCTGCAGAGTCCTGCTTCCCGTGATCGCCGGTGGCAGAGGCGCACGGACACGCACTGTTTACCCGGACCGCCCGCGTTCCCAGTGTGGGTGGCTGGCGCTTCAGTCCTGAAAGAACGCCTGCCCCGCGGTCACTGAGAGGTCTAGGGAGAAGCACATGACTGCTGGGCCTCCCGCTCCCTTTTCCTGTTCTCGGGAGGCAGTCCCAAAGTCTGGCTCTTCTTTTAGACATTTTACTCCACCAATTCAGGCTTATAAACATACACACAAGTGGGGTCTCCGTGGCATTTTGTTCTGCAGCTTGTCTTTCCCAACGCGTGCCTTGGACCTCTTTCTTTACCTGTGCGATATTTCATTGTGCCGATGGGGGTTATAACTTACTAAACTAGCCCACTGGTTTTTAATGTCTGTTGTTATTGTTTCTTGGAAGATATTTAGGTTCAGTCCACGATTTCACCAAAGAGACTTAGACAGTACAAGTCTGCGTAGTGATTAAGTGGGCTCTTTCTGTAGAATCAGTTTTGTGATTTTAGCGAAGAGCCGTAATCTCTGCCTCAGCTTCCCCATCTGTGCAATGGGAACATGGCTATTGTTACGACTGCTGTTAGCCGCAAGCACTCCGACTTCTGTGGCCTCGTATGTGCTAGACTTGTTTAAAGGACATCGCATAGATGAACGCGTTTAAGCCCCACAACGAACCTGAGTGGTCCATTCTGTCATTTCTGAGATCACACAACTGGTAAACGGCGGAGCCAGGACGTACGTGAACTTTTGCTTTCTGGTTCCGGAAGAGCACTCCCACTGTGCTCTGCTCTGTGAGCACGGTCCTGAGTTTTCAGGGTTATGGTGGTTGAGTGAGACACAGCAAATTCCATGGCTCCAACCAAGACCTGGCACCCATTAGGCCAATACGTGGCTTATTTTTACCAACAATAGGCTGGGACTAGGTATTCAATCAAGTACTATTAGCTTTTTTAACATTTTTTAATTAACGCCGTAGGAACATCATTTTCCATATGTCCCTGTTTTAGGTGTGAGTATGTATCCAAGAGATAAACTCCTGAAAGCATGACTGCTTGGTTAAAGCCTATGTGAACTTAAAACTTTGATAAGTATTTTAAGTCATTCTCCACAGTTGTACCACTCACACTTAAACAGTTCCTTGCGAGTGCCCCCTCTCCCGTGCCCTTGCCAACATTGTTAGCGACTTGACTTTTCAAGCTCACAGGTGAAAGATACGATCTCGTTTGGTGCTGAGTTTCCTTTTCAGTGCGTTTTTAGAGTCGAGATGCCATTGGCACGCAGCGAGACTCGCCCTGCCCAGCGCACGGTCTGCGGTTTGCGCCAGTGTGTTTAGGCGCGGCCACCACCCACACCCAAGATTCGGAAGGGTTCCCCCCTCCCCCAAGTGCCTTCGACGTCTCTGTGATCGGTGACCTCAGGATCTGCCAGGCTGTGGTCGGTCACTTGAGTTGGTTTACTCCTCTCTTCCTTGCTTTATTTCTCTTGCTTCTCTTCTTGCCTTTTTTTCTTCTTTCCTTCCTTAGTCATACTTTTTGTGTGAACGGTTCACTGGGATATTTTGCCCATTTGCTTATGGGATTGCGTGCCTTTCTCTTACTGATTTCTGAGAGCACAGTCCATGTTACAAAAGGTGGTCTCTGTCATGTGTTTGCGGTTCTCCTCCAGTTTCTATTGGTGCTTTATGCCATTTTTTGGTGATCTGGAAATTTACAAAGTTTGTTTTATTTGATTTATCGTTCTTTCCCTTTGTGGAGTCAAGGTTTTATGGAATGCGTAGGAAGGCTTTCTGTAGTGCAAGGTTTTTATTGGACTATCTTTTCCCAACATCGATTGTTAATGTTTGCATATTTGCTCCCCCTGGAATTTATTTTGATGTGAGAAATAAGGTACAAAGCCCTGCTTCCCTCTCCCCTCTCCCAGATGGTTATCCGGCCTACTCATCATCATGTCTTGAATAATCCCTCTTCCCCGCAGCAGTGGACATGCCCTCTGAGTCACGTGCTCCTTTGAATGTGTCTTGGTCTATTTTTTAGCTTTCTGGTCTCCTTGTCCCCTCCACTTGTAAGCTGTCACGGTGTGTTTTAATGCCTTGTGCTGCCTATTTTCTCTTACTTGTCCTTTAGAATTTTTCTTACTCTTTTTTTATTTAATCTGTCAAAGTTAGCGTTGTCATTTGTCAGGTTTCTTGAAAAACCATTTCAAGATGTTTTCTTGGGATCTCGAGTGAATATTTGGACAGGAGGGAATTGCTTTATCTCAGAGCAAGGTGTGTCTTTCTGTATTTCTGTAGAACAAGGGTGATCCTCTGAGTAAAATTCTTGAGGTGGTTTCAGATTTCGCAGCACATTCACCCTCAGAAACTGTCACTTGTTGAGTTCTGGTGTGGTGCCGTGGGAGGATACATGCAGTCATGTGAAAAGGTGATTACATAGAACACTCCTGCCTGGAGCTTCCCGCCTTCTATCCACCTGCAGGAGGTTAGATTTTCTTCTTTAACTGGAGCTGCGTATTGGAATGGGTGGAATGCAGACGCAGACGGGAGTCCCCCAGTCGCAAGTCAGAAGAAGAACATTTCCAGTAACGTGCAACGGTGTGCTTCTCTCACTGAAGTTGTATCGTTCGAGAAAGCGCTTCTAGTCCTTCATGAAGATGTTATTTATGTTCACAGGAGTGCCTATATTGTCATTTTAAAATGAATCAATAATTACGTAGTTTTAAGTCGTCTCCGTTTTTATTTCGGAGAGCGTAAATTTCAGGCCGTGTAACCCACAGAGACAAAGCTTGGCGAGGACCTTGCTCACCTGTCAGGAGGTGGAGGAGCGCCGAGTCCGGCCAGCGTGGGCCCCACCGAGGAGAGCAGCAGGCCGGCCCACCAGTGTGACGCTTGTCCCAGGGGACGCGCTGGAGCAGCCTGGGCGCCAGTGGCCCGGGTCGGGTTCTGGACCTGCTGCTTCCTAGGGCCAGTGGTGTGACTTCATTGGGCAGATGTTAATCTTTCTGGGACCCGGCTTCCTTCCTGGCAAACTGACAGTAAAAAGCCGTTTCAGTCATCGACGGTTAAGTAGTTCGATGCCATCTTTTAATTTTTTTATGAGGTGTTACGATGACAGATGTGACTACGCCCAGTCATTTTTTAAAAAACAGATTGTAGATTACTTAAAGATGCTATCTTCTGCCCTTATGCATAAAATATTCATGTCTAAAACCTTTTCCCTTGCAGTGTTATACATATTTTCAAGTGTATGTGTAAACTTAAATTTTTACAATTAGGGAGGCAGCAAAACCAATTCAGAATTTTTCCTTAGGCAGCGCGAGGCAGATGGTAACCCTAGAAAGAGATGGCATGTATTTTTAGAAGTGCAAACAGGAAAACAGAAACTCCTAAAAATTCCAGCGTAATTTTTGCCTAGAAAATGAAGGGAAGGGATAAAAGACCACACGGCCTAATAGGACTTTTTATAGTTTCTGGTGTCTGCAATTGAATTTTGCTTAATGTTCATATCAAGCTGCATGTGGGTTGATAATGAAAAAAGAATAATCAATCAAATAGATAATTACGAAGGACTTTTAACTGCGATTGTCCATCCCTTGCTTCCTCCTGTGAAAGGGATGCAGGAGTGGGGGGCAGAAGCAAATGACCCCAAATTTGGTGAGGGCAATGGACATGGGAATACCTGTCACGTGGGAGCAACTGTGCGGTGCCTCAGCATCTCGCTGCCTGTCCCTGCAGAGTGTCCTCATTCAGTGAACGGATCCGCCGTTCACTCAGCGCATATTCATGAAGCACCTTCTTGGGGCCAGGTGCAGCTAAGGGGCTAGGGACACCCTGCTGAGAAAAGAATTGGCGATCTCTCTGCTTTCGCGTCGACGAGAGTCTGCTGGGGTGCGAGGCGTTCGCCAGGTGGTGACAGGGCAGGCCTGAGTGCGTATGTGCACTCCCATCGGGTGGGGGTGCTGGGTGGGAGAGGCGCCCAGTCTTCCCAGGGCCTTCTGAGGCTGGGGGATTCCGCGGTCAGGAGGAGCGGGGCGTGCCTGCTGCCTGAGGAATCGAGAGACGCGCTGGAGTTTGAACAAATTAATCGGAAGGGAGACTGAGGAACAGCAATTCAAATCAAAGGGCCAGTAGCTGAAACAGTTCTGTATCCAGGGAGAATAGGGTGAACATGAATGTTTTCAGTGTGAATGGACCAGATTCCAAGTCAAGGTCAGGCAGACCATGTACCGGGGGTGTCCAACCTTCAGGCGTCTCCGGGCCACACATTAAATACATTGCAACATGTGATCACACACAATGATCTCATAGTGTTTTAAGTAAATCTACGGTTTGGTGTTGGGCCACTGTCATAGCCATCCTGGGCCGCAGGTGGGACACCCCTGGTAGGACCTTCTTTTATACCTTTTCCCTAAATAGTGATAAATTATCAGGAGGGGACTGAGCGGGGTGGAGGTGGTCAGAGTATCTCACTGCTGTACCCAATGAGAATTGCGTGTCTGAATTCATTGACTCACAATTACTGGGCCCCTCCTGTGCCCTTGCAGAGGCCCAGGACTTTGGGGGGATGTCAGTGGGTAAAGCACAGTTAAAATCCCTGCTTCTGTAAAGCTTACATTCCTCAATATAAGGGGTCAGGGGCAGGCAAGGAATGCAACAAATGAGAAAGTCTGCCGTATGCTAGGAAAAAAATAACACCGCCCTGTAAGAGGGTTCCTAGGGAGGCTTCAATGGCGTGGTCAGGGCAGGTCTCACTGAGAAAGGGCAGTCAGTCCCGGCTTGAAGGAGCGAGGGGACCAGCTGGTCGTATCTGTGGCACCAAGGCCTGAACAGTAGCGAGTTGCCGAATTCAGATCATCCAGAAGGTCAGGGCAGGGGCCAGGGAACGGTGGCGTGAAGATGGGGGCGTCCCATCACATGGGGCCCGCAGCCCTGTGCCTTAGGGCTCGCAGACCCCGGTAAAGACTTTGGTTGGTACCGAGCGAAATGGAACGTTGTCCTGGGATTCCCCCTTCCTGAAGTTTGGCTGTCGGATTTGCGACAGACCCCAGTCTGTGCGGGCAGGAGGCGAGGCTGCTGCCCCCTCACGGGCGGCCTTCCACGCCCCGGGGCTGGGTCTGCGTCTTCTGTCCTCGTCTGCCCGTCCCCCCGCGTGCGGGTCTGAGACCCTGGACTCACCGTGCGCGGCGCCCCAGCGTCTTCCACCCAACCCGAGAGGGGCCCGCACGTGCTCCTGCCGCCTCAGCGGTGTCCGCACCCTGATGTCCACACGTGGACACCCACGTTTCTGACGTCAGCACGAGTACACCGCGAACCGGAGGACCCCGCAGGGTCTGCAGCTAAGACCATCTCTGGTCAGGTGTCAGGGTTCAGCCAATCAATAATTCTAATTGAATGTTCCTTAGTGTCACCAACATTATGTCACACCATGGAGGCTTAAGGAAGACTTTCTTGAAATGGAAATGAGATGCGACTAAAACTTTCATTGCAGTTGACTCAGGTTTGAGACTTTCCAATGCGTCTATGGTGAACTTGAACTTTTTAAATCGAACCATTGTTAGGGAGATTCAAGAGGCTTGCGGCCTGCCAGGGAAAAGTGGGTAGTACTCTCCTAGAGCTCCCAGTGATTGTCTTAACATCTTGCATTTTGTTACACTGTTAGTCCTTTTTAAAAACGAGGCCATCTGAGACCTTTGCGGTGTTCTACTTTGTTTTGTGTTTTCTTGTCCTCAAAGTTGCTTTGCTGGTAGGTTGGGGGGTGTGTGCTGAAGAGGACACCGTGCGGGCTCAAAACGTGGCAGCATACGTGGAAACTAGACCATACTGGCATTTGAAGCTTTTTAATCCTTCTCATTGGGCTTAGACTCAGACCCGAATACCTTGAACTTGGCCATCATGTGCCCCTCATTCACGCCCCAGGCTTCAGGCACATTGGGCTTCTCAGTGTTTGCATCTGCTGGTCCCCTCTCAGGGCCTTGGCACATGCCCTTCCCTCAATCTAGAACACGGGTGGCAAACACAAGGCCCGTGGGCCGAATCCCGCCCTCCACCTTGTTTTACCTGGCCCAGCACCTTGTTTCTACCTGGGGGCAGCGTCGAGCTCCCTGCCCCTCGGTAAGGAGTAGTTACGTAAATACAGTCCTAAAATTACATTCGGCCCTTTGAAGGCAGCCCTGGCGCTGATGTGGCTCCCGGTGAAAATGAGTTTGACGCCCCTGCTCTGGAGAGTTGTTCGCCCGCTCCAGCCTTCTCTCTGGCGACTGGCTCCTTCTCATCATCCGGCATTGGCATGAACACTGGCTCCTCCAAGGGGCCTGGGGGCCCTCAGGTGTTTGTGGAATCTAGAGTAAGAACCTCAGAAGTCACCGATGACCTCCTCCTTTGTGGGCTGTCAGTGAGCGATCGTCACATCCTCCTTGGCTCACCTGTTTTGTCTGCGCTGCCCAGACGGCCTCTCCCAGGGGGTGGTGACTCCACAGCAGGACTGCGGGGCTCTGCTGTGGGGCTGTGCTGCCACCCAGCTGCGTTCTTCCTCCCAATTACTACGTTTTCTCCCAATTATGACTTTGCGTGGGTCCTGTCTCCTTGGAGGATGCGATGGTGGCGACGGCTGGAGGAAAGAACACGGGCAAAGCCGTTGGGTCTGTAAGTTCAGGGGGTCCACAGAGACTCGGGGACCCACCCACGGCTTCACCCGCACTCTGTCACGCAGCCGGGCCGGGTGCGGCTAGGAGGCAAAATTAGAGATTGCCGTTGGTTATGAATGGCCATATTTTTGTCCGACAAATAATATATGTTAATAATTTAAATGTTACATTTTTATGCTTGAGTAGACAACAGTGGTACTTGGACAGTGAGCTCATCTAACCTACAATAAAGTTTAAAAGTAACTGTGTTCTAAATGTGTAGATGTATTTTAATTTTCACAACTTGCTAGGAAACGTGGGACATAACAGTGAGATTTTTTTAGCTTGTTTCTTTCTTTATGGAGCTGGTATTGCTGATCCCCTAGTAGGTTGTCCGATCTGAGTGGTTTTTACTATGAATGACTTCATGTGGATTCTGTCCACATAGTAAGAAAATCTGATTTATAACTAAGTAAACATTGGTAAGATATCTCTCTCCTTTCAGCTCCTCCTGTGTGTATCATCGCTGTGTTGCTAATGAGCTTGTGTTATAATTTATCCACTGACCACCCTCTCTCCTGCTAGCTTATGAGGCCATACACCCTGTATTAATCTGCATTTCCCCACACAGTGCTGGGCATGTCGTAGGTTTAGTAAATGCACAGTGAACTGATGAATGTCCTCCAGGCCAGAGCTGTAGTCTTTTAACACAAAACTGAGCGGTGCTAATCGGCTGGGTGGGGAGGTCACAGTTTTACTCTTGGCAGTGTTAGCATTTTGCTCAAGTTCAAGCTAAGCACCTTGTTATGACCTTGTACTTCAACAGTCGCACAAACTGTGGCGCATGGCCACTGGGAACACGAAACATGTGCAGTTTAAGCAGAATGATTCCCAGGATCTGTTAGTAAGTTAGTATGACCTAGGAGGCCAGCCTTCTTCCCTGCGATGTGACTTTCAGAAAGTCTCTACAGAGCCGAAATCGTATCATTTCAGCGATGGAACAGTGTGCAAAAAAAAAAAAAAAAAAAGTTTAGAAGTTTATTTCTGGATACAGAAGTAAAAAGTTTGTCTTTGGGAATTGCAAAATGAAAAAGAAGAGGAGGAGGACGTCCTAGCTCTGGAATTACGCTTTGTGACCTCCTTTCAAATCGCTCCCCACTGGGCATGCCCGGTCCTGTGGGCGTGCCGAGGTGAGGTGCAGGGGCAGGGGTGAGTGGATTTCGCAGGAAGGCGTGGGGGCGCTGCTGGGCCTTTCCCAGAGAATTTGTCACAGATTGTGGGATGCTCTTTCTTCCTTCATTTTCACAGAGGTTTGAATTTTTTAAACCTGTATAAGTTGCCGAGGAGTCCACCAGGCTCGGCACTGTCCCAGTTCGATGCGGTCCCTCCGTCCCAGTGTTTTGTTGCCTGTGGGACACAGACTGGTGGCCGGGCCCCGCGTGAATCGGTGCTGAGGAGGAGCGTTTGGAGAGACGAGAACTCTGGCCCGTCCTTCAGCGGAAGGAGGCAGAGGAGGGTTTGATCGTTAAGCATTGGGAAATACTTGTCAGGTGCTGATCGCATCGTAGGCACTGACCTACCTGCTGTGCGGGGCGAAGTGGAAGAAAATCCCTGGTCTAAGGGGCCCCAGCTTCTTACGCAGCCACTCTGGTGTGCTTGTTCAACAGCTCACGGATTGCAACTGAGATAAATAAAAGTTTTGTGAACCTTTTTTTGATGTGACCTCTTTCAACGGTTTGTTTTTTTTTTTTATGCTTTAGAAAGTGGCTCCAGAGGGCACATGAAGCTGGAAAAACACACAGATGTGGTGTTGCGAGCAGCCTGTCGGATGTTCCAGGAGAGCATTCCAGAGAGAAGTTGATCCCCTCGGATTAGGTCCTTCGTCATAATGAAGAAGATCAGTCTCAAAACCTTCCGGAAATCTTTCAACCTGAATAAAAGCAAGGAAGACTCGGATTTCATGGTCGTCCAGCCACCATCCCTTGCCAGCGATTTTGGAAAAGAAGACTCCTTGTTTGGCAGCTGCTACGGGAAAGACATGGCCAGCTGCGACCTCCACGGAGACGACGACAAAGGGGGCAAGAATCGGTCCAAAAGCGAAAGTCTGATGGGGACGTTGAAGCGGCGGCTGTCCGCGAAGCAGAAGCAGAAGGGCAAGGGCGGGGCGCCCGCCGGCAGCGCTGCGGACGACGACACCTTCTCCTCCTCCTCCGCGCCCATCGTCTTCAAGGACGTGCGCGCCCCACGGCCCATCCGGTCCACGTCCCTCCGCAACCATCACTACAGCCCCACGCCCTGGCCCCTGCGGCCCACCAACTCAGAGGAGACGTGCATCAAAATGGAGGTGCGGGTCAAAGCCCTGGTGCACTCGTCCAACCCGAGCCCAGCGCTGAACGGCGTCCGCAAGGAGTTTCACGACCTGCCGCCGGACCCCGGGTGCCAAGAGCAGAGGGGTCCCCTGAAGAGCGCGGAGTCGCCCAACGGGGACCTGCACCTGCACCTTGACGAGCATGTGCCTGTTGTTATTGGACTTATGCCTCAGGACTACATTCAGTATACTGTGCCTTTAGAGGAGGGGATGTACCCCTTGGAGGGATCGCGCGGCTATTGTCTGGACGGCTCTTCTCCCATGGAGGTCTCCGCGGTCCCTGCCCCGGGGGGCGGGAGCTCCTTCCCCGAGGATGAGCATCAGGGCGACCAGGAGCTCGTGGTGGCCCCCGAGATCTTCGTGGACCCGTCGGGGAACGGCTTGCTCATCGGCACCACAGGGGTCGTGCTGCAGAGCCCCAGAGCGGGTCCCGATGATGCGCCTCCACTCTCACCGTTGCTACCTCCTATGCAGACGAATCCAATCCAAAGGAACTTCAGTGGGCTCACCGGCACGGACGCCCACGTGGCAGAAAGCGTGCGCTGTCATTTGAATTTTGACCCCAACTCCGCCCCTGGGGTGGCCAGAGTTTACGACTCAGTGCAGAGCAGTGGGCCCATGGTGGTGACGAGCCTTACCGAGGAGCTGAAAAAACTTGCAAAACAAGGATGGTACTGGGGACCGATCACACGCTGGGAGGCGGAAGGGAAGCTTGCCAACGTGCCCGACGGTTCTTTCCTCGTCCGGGACAGCTCCGACGACCGTTACCTTCTAAGCTTGAGCTTTCGCTCCCACGGCAAAACCCTTCACACGAGAATCGAACACTCCAACGGTAGGTTTAGCTTCTACGAGCAGCCGGACGTGGAAGGCCACACGTCCATTGTGGATCTCATCGAGCATTCGATCAGGGACTCTGAAAACGGAGCTTTCTGTTACTCGCGGTCCCGGCTGCCTGGGTCTGCGACCTACCCCGTCAGACTGACCAACCCGGTGTCCCGGTTCATGCAGGTGCGCTCGCTGCAGTACCTGTGTCGCTTTGTCATACGTCAGTATACCAGGATAGACCTGATTCAGAAACTGCCTTTGCCAAACAAGATGAAGGACTACTTGCAGGAGAAGCACTACTGAAGTTAGGGGAACCCTGCGTCCTGCACTTTGGGAGGAAGAAAAAGAGATTGGAATCCAGTTTACAGACGTTCCTCGCTCTCCGAGTCTTTGCTGCCATACTTATTTGAGTTTTGTGTATGTAAAAGAGTAATCAATTTGTTTTCCGGTGGGGAAGTGTTGGCAAGGTGTCTTGGGTTTATTTAGGTTCTTTAAAAAGGGAAGGCTTGAAGGTGTAGAAGTAGGAATCCTCTTTTCACCGACGTGCAGGGCAGTCACAATGTGAACGATCATAGTCTCCTTACCCCCACCCTGTCCTTTGCTGCTATCCACTGTGATTTTTATGCATTAAAAGCACATTTCGTGTGTATTCAACCCTAAGTAAAGTTGAATGAAACCTATAGAACGAAAATTGTTAGTCTCTTTAAATGGCCCATTTTCAAAGATAGTGTTGAGTGAACATACCCGTGTGGTAAAACACAGAATTTACGCATACACTGAAAACGATTTTTTAATCCCATGGTTGAGAAGGATCTGTTGAGAATTATGAATGATGGGATCTTGGGCACGGGAACACGGACCTGCAACGTATCTTTCATGACACTTGTTTCTGAATTATTTTCAAGGTTGTGCTCGGTTCTCTTTTCTTTTGGTTTTCAAAATTTGGATTTTTCTGTTGCCTTCATTTTCATCTTGTGGTTCGTCTATTTTAATAAATGGCCTTACATTAAAAAATCATGAAGAAATGTGTACCACCAGTTTAGAAATTGTTGCCTTTTCCGTCTTTAAGCTCTGGTACAAATTGTCATAACATATAAGACCTAGACCATATCGAACTAGAAATATTAAACACTAGATGGTCATAGTTTCCTGTGGTAGGTATTTTTTGTATTATCTCTATTTTCCTTTGCTAAAATGTTTTGTCTGTGATTTCTTTAGTTTAGTCAACATTTTCTTGGATGGAATTGATGAACTGATTTTCGTAAATGGACTGGATTCTGTTGGAATGCTCTAATTTTCTATTAAGTTTTAAATTGATTTGAATGAATAATTCGAATCGATTTGAATACATTTAAATTGATTTGAATTAGATTTTTTGTTTATGCAGTCACTATTAAGAGATGTTAGATTTGACCCTTCATCCCACTGAGAAAACAAACAAGACCAGTGGCTTAGTTGAAAAATGGTGGAAATTGCGGAACACCACTTAAGAAAAATATTGGAACCATCTCAGATAATATGGCAGGTCTTGTTGCCTGCCATAGAGAGTGCTGCTTCAGTCCAGGTTTCCTCTTGGTTGCTTTTTAAGTCTCAGAGAAATCGGCATTGGTGCCTCTTTTATGCCTTTGATTCGGTCGTTTTGGTGGGGGGCGGGGTGTGATGTCCCCCATACTTTGTAGTTGTTTTGAAATGCCCTGTTTCCTCACTGTGTGGTTCCTCGGTGCCGTATTTCGGGATGGCCCCGTTCAGGAAATGTCCCCATCTCAGATGAAACATGGATTTAAGACATTTCGTCCTTTGTCACGCAGTTCTCCTCCCTCTTAGCCCCGTTGAACAACAGCAGCAAACATCTTAGGTCACACTTGACAGCTCTGTCGTTCCGATACAGCAGCACCCCATTTTTTTCTCTACTTTTTTGGGTCAGAACTGAGAGTTAATAAGAAAAGGCACAGTACCATGATATCTTGTTACGGTCTTTTGACTTAAAGGGGAAAAGGTACTTAATTGTGGTGGAATGTAGATTGTACCTTGTTGCAAAGACTCACTTTCTGACGTGTTCACCTAATACGATGGAATATTGAGTATACTGTAATAATATAATTTTAAGTGTTCACTATAAGCTATTTGGATTGAGAACTATTACAGAGTTGTAAACGTATCAAATTCATGCAAGACATTTAAACTATTTTTTTGCAAAACTATTTATTTTTAAACAATTTAAAATATATCTAGGGTGATTTCGAAGTCCCTGTGCATCGCTGTTAGGTGGCAGTATGGTCACAGAGTCCCCGTGTTTTAATCATAGAGGTTGAAGTGGCTTCTCCCGTCTGTGGAAGCGTGTCCGCGTGCTCTTTGTGGGGCCGCGCTGCACAGAGGCCTTCCGACTCTGCCCGGAACCCCGTCTTGGTGTGTGGGCCCCGCCGTTCCCCGCCTCTTCCTCAGTGGGATGTGTTTAAGATCTAGCCATTTAGTTTCAAGTTTGGATTATTCTGATTTTCATTGGAATGTTTTTAAAAGTGTATTTCGTGTTTTTATGGAGGGGCAAGTCTTGATGCTGTTCCAATGTAGAAAGCCAATTCTGTGTGCGTTTGCATATTCGTCATATCAAATACTTTAAGGTAAAATGGGGTCTGATAGTGTGTTGATAAAAATAAATGGATTTGCCAAGAAATTACAATGAAAGAAGTATTGCAATATTTTCTGTTAGTGCCTGGAGAGAACCATTTAAAGTAGGCAACTCAACATAACATGAAAGATTGACTTTATAAGATCCCAAAACAGTCTGGTTAGAAATGGACAGGGGGGAAAAGAGATAAATGTTCAGGGTCTAGAGACAATTTGGGTAAGTTTCTAGATTACATTGAATGGCGGCTTAGATGACATGGCCACAAGCAGTGAGTGATTTTAAAAGCCCGAGGTCCAGGCATGAAGAAGAAGGCAGGAAAGCTGTATTCCTTTTGCCATAATAAATGAATCAGAGCTGTTTTTATCAAATATTTCATCACAAGACATGATGGAGACCAGGAGCTATTTCCAGGCTTACTAGGACACTGTTAGGCATTTTTACTTAAAAAAAAAGCATAGAAAGTACTTGAAAAATAATCTCACTCTTCTTTTCCCAAGGAAATCTGTTCTCTCTCTACTTGGTGCAATAATCTGAAGATTTAGGACATCAAAAATTTATATCACAGGAAATGATCATAGAGCTAAAAATAGTCTTCAAGGAAATCAGCTACACAGGGCAAACCATCTTGCTATGGAGGAAAATTGTGTGCCAAAGCCTAGATCATTGGCACGTAGGGAATGAAACCAGTACATTATCCTTTCTGAGCCAGTATTATTGAAACAGGATAAAAGTTACCAGTATCTTAAATAGAGGCTGGATGCAATGTCTCTGGTAGTGCTAAAGTCGAAATATCTTTCCCCAGAAATGAGCGCTTTCCGAAATGCCGGTCGTAACCATTGTGCATTTCACATCGTATGCCAGAGGGATTTGCTTTGCGTGATTCCGATGATATATTTTCAATTTTTGTGAATTTTCATTGAATGTGAAGTCTCAATTTGAAATTGAAATCACTACCAGCAATAGACAGTTTTGTCAAAAACTAATGAGGAACAATGACCAGTTCCATAAATAACTTAAAAATTCTAAAATGAAGTATGAGTACGTTAGGAATCAGAAATTCGGTTTCTTTGAATACTTTTTTAATCCTGCACAGGTTTTTTTATAAGCATTTTTAATTAACCAGTCACAACCTGGTGGATGTGTAGTTGCTGTTTCTGAAAAGTGACCCAAACAGCCCACCCAGAGAGGGTGAAACATTCTTACAGAATTTTGTAATAAGTACACATGTTGGGTTAAAGAAGTTTTATAGTTGTTGGAGTGCCATGAAATTAATCCTTGCGATCAGATTGCTGTAGTTTACACTTTTCTGTATGTTTCCAATCAGGCGTGTGCCATTTGTACCAAGAACACCACAGAATGAATTATCCAAAGTCCATTGATTTTACTACGTGTTTTGGTTTGTACACAAATTATAGTAATTTCTTGCACATTTTTGGAAATTAATTGTATAAGAGTTTATGTATCTGCTTCTAGATACAGTGTGTAAATAAAAATTTCGTTCCCAAGATCTGTCTTGTAGTCTATTTAATACCTAGGTGCAGATTTCAATTAGTATAGGGTTAGTTCAATAGTTTCTGGATGTCCCATAAACGAGGCGGAGGCTGGAGAGTAGGGAGCAGCAAATGTTAGTAAAAAGGGGGAAGTAAAATAGTGTCATTCCTGGGAGACATCAGATTAGGGAGGTGCCAATGTTGCTAATGCCTGAAGTCTCCCATGCAAAGGCTGGAATAAGCTGGCAAAACATTTACACAGAACAAAATCAACACAGTAATAAAAAATGTTTCGATTGCGACATTCTGAAAAGCATGTGTCTTAGTAGTAGTATTTCGTAGAACCACGTTATCCAAGTGCGTTGTGTAGAAGTGATTTAGAAGCCCCTAGCTAGTGACATTTTCTCATATCCACTAAATTTAATGATAGGTTTTTAAAGTTGTTGAACTCCACATTGGGTTAAAAGTTCACTTCAAAATTGTGTTCTGTTACTTCTTAGCAAGTCTTATTTAAAAAAAAAAAAAAAATCCTAGCTAATTCAAAGATAAATTTTTAAATGACCTGGTTTGGAAATATCACAATTTTTGATGAACTCAAATAACATCCCATTTTCATGTTCCAGAGGTGGTCTCTGTTGGCAGCATTGACTTCGATTTTCATGCCATATTTAATCTATCTGGTGGGGGGAGCTGAAATATGAAATTATGGGAAGAGAGTGGTCAGGCCTCAAGAACTGTAAAAGGCTGGTCTGTGGATTACATCAATGCACGTATAGTTTCGATAGAGATCAAAGAATGTAAAAATCATGTCAGAATAAAGACTTTTTTTATTGATTTTAGAGAGAGGGGAAGGGAGGGAGAGAGAGAGGGGAAGAGAAACATCGGTTGCCTCTTGTTTGTGTCCCAACTGGGGAGCGAACCCACAACCCAGGCCTGTGCCCTGACTGGGAATCACACCGGCGAGCTTTTCCTTTGTGGGACCATGCTCTAACCCACTGAGCCACACTGGTCAGGGCAGACTAAGGGATAATATAAAGTGAGAAGAAAAAGGAACACAATGTTTGGAATTCTTAATTTTAAAAGTCAATGGTTTTCAAGAAGCATTGGGGTGAGGAGCTGAGAGAGAGGAGGTATCTGAATTTTATTACTGGGTTGACTACATTTTAATTTTAATAGATATTGCCTGAACGGAAACACTTTTAAAAATCCAAAGGTACCTGAATTAAGAATCACTCTGATTAGCAATCTTTCAACAGCTAATAATTTTTAGGTATGTGAATTGCAGAATAGATACAAGATTCCCTTGGCATAAAATTTCCATTTCCATTTTTTTTTTTCCTCTAAGAAAATTGCCTGCCGTGGTGTCAAGATGCTGCTGTACTTTATAGAAAAGGGTCAGCTATTGGATGTTCCTTTGACCCACTTAGGGAAATAAAAGACTTTCTCTTCTCAAATTATTTAAAGAGACAACTATAATTATAATAAAGTTAAAAACTTCGTATGCCTAATGGACAGAGCTTGCATGTTTCCCCCCATTAGGTTAAACATTTAGTTGTAAGAGTATTTCTGATACTGCACATGACCCTGTGATGGTATTTTGGTTGGTTAAAAGTTCTAGCCAACCCCAACGTGCAACTTTCCCCTTTTTATTGTCAGATGAATCTGCTCCAGAAAGAAAACAGCCTGTAAGTAATTTCTTTCACTCTGCCCTGGCCACCCAGCCCATTTTTCTGTCCAGAAATAGCATTTTTATAATTACACATCGCACCTGTGCCTGACCTGGCGGTATCTCACAAAATTCCCTTCGCAAAAACAGGAACCTATTTCTTTCGGGGGAGAGATTCCACAATATTTCAATTCCACAATATTTCAGTTCCACAATATTTCATCCAGTCTGCGCATGTGAGTAAATTAAAGGTCAAAGGGCATGTGTGTGGCTGAAGCTCTTCCATTACGGGGTAAAATCGACAACCTCTGTGCCTCCTGGGGTCCAGTCCCGCTTTTCTCTCCAGCTCTCCACGTGAAGCTGGAAAAGATGGCAGTGCGCGAGGCAAACAGAAATCAGTACTTTTTTTTTGCAGTGACCTCAGGGCTCTCAATAAAATCTGCACGCAGTGTGCTTGCACATCCCTAAATAATTTGCCAAATGGTCTTTTCCTGACCTCAGTCACTTTCTGAGCTGGCGTCCCCCTTTACACGGTCTGTGGCCTCATTTTCATGTGAGATCGCCTCTCCAGGATGCAGCAACCTGGGGAAACCGAACTTCGATCCACAATCTACGTCCTTCGATTACAGGGAAGATAGGGCTGTAAGTCCCTCGTTAGAGACCGCATGATTTGGGGAGCCCTCAGATGGAAAGTACAGCTAAGGTGTGGCAGGTGGGGGTTTATATTTCTGCCTTTGGGGCCTCACTCAAACCCTGACTCCTTATTTCCCCAGGAATGCTGGGTTTGGTTGCTTTAAAAAGTGACTTAATTTTTTCCCCCTACTTCTGAGGAAGTAGTTTTTCACTGTTTAGAATTAAAGGACAATTGGTGGAATCTAGAACTTCAGCCAGTGCCAACTATTGCAGAAAGAGAGATCTGTCAACTGGAGTTCTTAGAGCTGTTTGCACAGGATGCTACTGATTTCTGTTTGCATTCTGCGTTACGTAGTGGAAGAACTACACATTGACATTGTTTCCCATTTGTGGTTGTATTGTTACTCATTTGTGGTTTTTGAAGCCCTCTGTGTTGGCTGGGTGAAAGGAAGAATAAACATAAGTAAATTAATAATTTAATTAATTTGAGTTACTGACTAGCTCACGGGCATAAAAGAGTTCATCTAAGTACTTGACATATGTGATATCTATCAACAAATAAGAGCTAAACTTTATTGATTAACAGAATCTTGGATTTTAATCTTATTGTGAAACTGTTTCAGTTGAAAGAATTTCTCTAGTGGAGCTGGGTTGCAAGGCATAACAGGGTGGGAATAGATTTCTATTGTTTTCAGAGGAAGTTAAAATGCAAGTCTAAATGTTAAAATCACCAAAAATGCAGTAAAGCCCAGAGTAAAGGAAATACATGTACTATTTTTTTTTCCTCAGATTTTGCTTCCATGGTAGCCTTGGGGTAAAAATTCAATCTCAATGTCATAATGTTTATTTCTGCTCATAACTTGTAGACATGAGTATGCCCAGGCCCAGAGGTTGAATATATGGTGGGAATCTGTTTGCATTTTGGCATGAATTCTTCAAATGCATGCCTTAAAATCTTACAGCTTAGTGAATTTTATTTCTCACCTGAACGGACTATAGGATAAGGTTCTGGAGCAAACTCTGTGGTGGTCCAGGTCTTTCACGATGCTGAATCGATCGTTGTGTGTTTCTGGCTCTCACTGTGGCAGTTAACCGCAGTCTGCTTACCTGTTCGCGCACGGCGGTCGGGTCTCCACAAAGGTGATAAAACGCTGACTGCTGAGGTTGTAACAGAGCCGCAATAGCTAGCGTCTACGCTTTGATTACTTTCTTTAAATGTTACTAAAATTAATGATAACTGTCATTAGCAGGCACGTTGCCAACCTTGTTCACAGTAAAGATTAGGGTGATTATAAGTCTTTTCTCCCCTTTCCCAAATCCTTAAAAATCATAAGCCTTTTAAAAAATTTGTATATCTTAAATTCTTCATATATTACAAAGGGGACCATCCAAGTTTCCAATATAAATTTAAAAAGAGGAAAATTGTCATCATCGGTACTTACACTTGAGTATGTTAAACTAGCGAGATTTAGGTTATCAAATATCAGAATCACAAAGAGGCCATTCCGCCATGTTGGCCTCTCTCTGCTCTGCAGGATGCAGGGAGGATGTGGGCCAGAAGAAAGAAGTAGCTAATGCGTTTGCTTTCTGGTCCTGAGGATGACAAGTGAAGATGAGAGGCAGGGTGAGGAGGCCCGTGTGTTTCTGTCTCCCTGCCCCTCGGGTCCCACGCTCCTTGGAGGAGTTGATGCTTCAGAACAGCAGTCTTCAAATTAGGTCAAAAAAATGAAAGGCCAGAAGCTAAGTGCCAGAAAAAGACTCTAAAATACGCAGGTCTGCATTGTTTAAGGGACCAGCTGCTGGGGTCCTCAAAAACCACATGTGTTCTTCTCTAAACTGGATCTGCTGGGGGACCTGCTTGCGCCGGACTCTGGTTAGCTGGCTGACTTCCCCTTCACCGCTGGCCTTCCCTTCTACCCCGCTGCCGCAAGACACCACCCGCCCTATACTCCATCCTCACTCAAATCTCAGCATCGCTTTTACCCTCCCCTCACGTCTGTTTAAGGGCCAGGCATTTATCCTGCGTGGTGTGCTCTGAGCTCCCTCAGGAGGACGAACGTTCAGGGAGGTGAGAGCCCTTTGCAGCTGGCGCTGCCCTTGCTCCCACGGCGGACCTGGCCGGTGAGCCAGAGGCACGCGAGGGCGAGTCACGGGGCCAGCATTTGGCAGGGCAAGGTTCACTCCCCGGCAGCTTACTTTCTGTTCTAACTGCTCTTTGGTCTCGCAGACTTTATTTCAAGCCACCTCACGTTATTCTGAAAGAATTGCGGGGTGCCTTAGTAACAAAAGAGAATAAAATGTTGACTTAACCTCAGTTAAACACAAATAATACTTATATTTCTAAAGTATTTCTTCCCTCTCTGCTACTCATAGTTACCCTGTTTTTGCAAACTTTGTAGACAGAGTTTGGAAATGTCTCTGACATTTAAGTATTCATGTGTATTCTTTTACGTTGGTGCTCACTTTATATTTTTTCTCCTATTCTGTTTTTTTTTTTTTTATTCCAAATGTTTAGGAGTCAAAAAATACGACACCTGTATGACAATGATTGAAGTGAGCTGGGTCAATGCGCCTTTGGGTCCATGCTGTCTCTGCATCCCAGCTCAGTTTCTGGGAGGTGCAAGGACCCGAGTGACTCATCTGGATCATTTGTGCATCGTCAGGAAGGTGCCCGAGGGACAGAGCATAGACTGGGACTTAAGATATCTGGACTCTAATGTCTGCTGGCTTACTGGCTGTCTCTGAGTGGGGTTACATTTTGACTGTGGTTTAAAGGTAATCATTGAACGTCATGTTCTTTGTGTCTCTCCCCCTCTAAACTGGTAGCAAAGATCTTGATCCCTCCTCCTCCCCACCAGGATATTGCAAGGATGAATTGTTATTAAAACAAAATAGAGTGATCCATCTCTCTAGAGATGTTTGCTCTATAAACATGAGGAACAATTCTCATGGATTCCGGGGTCTTTGTCGCTGTGTTTGCAAGGTGAGTAAGCACTTTCTCAGCGAGTACGGTGTTTTGAAACTCCTTCCAGTGAAGTCCTGCATTCGTTCTAAATGAATCTGGAGGCGGGGAACCCTGGGATTGTTCCAGGTTCTTACTCTGCAGGTAAATATTCCCATGACATAACGACGGGCTATTCACAGATTTGGCTGTTACCGTTGCATTGTTCTTGAGTTACTTTTGTCCTGTGTTTTAGAACCCCTGTAATTTTGTGGGTCCCCATGCTTAATCTGAGTCAGAGCATGTTCTTTGGTCACAGGCAGAATCCTAGGGCTGGGAGGAACAGTCCACCTGTTAAGGAAGGACGCTTGTTGTCAACTTAGTAAGACGTTCAGAGGTAAGTGTTTCCAGATTGGTTGGTAACAACATCACGGGGGTCCCCGTGCTCTTCCTTTCCTTCCTCTCCAACATCAGAAGCATGTTTAGGTCTCGTCTTTCAGTTCAATGCTTCCTGGTTGCCGAAGGTGCCCACACCTGTAGACAGCAAGGCTTACATGGCCTGTCCAAGTGTGGAAGCTGTCAAGCGAGCAAGAGAAAGGAGCTTGCCTTCCTCTTTTATTCAGGAACACACGTGTTTCCCAGAAGCCCCTCCACCTTTCATCCACCGGGGCAGAAGGGGGTCTTGTGGTCTCTCAGAGCCGCCAGGGTGGCAGGAAGAGGGAGCACCTTGCTTTTTCCACGTCTGCACCAAGAGCTAGGTGGTGGAGGAGGGGGAGGCTTCCCAGCCCAGAGTGCTTGTCACAATTAACCGGCTCCCTTTCCTCCTTTCCCTGCTGCCTGGTTCCCAGCAACCACTGCCAGCAGCCCACCCCCACAGTCTCGGGCACAGACTCCGACAAATGTCCCCATCCATCGGGACAGCCGATGCCTCCCAGCTGGGTCTCTAGGGACACTCTGGATGGCATCGTAGGCAGCAGGTCAACAGTGCATTCAAACAGGCAGGGAACACTGGGTGCATAACCCCACCGTATCACAGTCCGAGGGCCTTCTGGGACCTGAGAGTGTGACATTCCCCACCAGCAGACTCATCCACGGCCAGCCTTTGCAACCAGGATGCCAATTTGGACATTTCCCCCCTAACCTTCCCCCTATTCTTCCTTCTTTTTCCCTGTTTAGGTTTTGTATTAGAAACCTTGTTCAAATTTTCAAGTTGGAAAGACTTAAAGAAGTCACCTTTCCCAAGTTCCCACCCATAGGGACCTCAGTGGACCCACCTAGGTCCTCTGTGAGAGATCTAAAGACAAGACAGGAAGCCCGTGTCTCCCATCAGATTTGGAATCTCGTTCCAACAGCAAAACTCCAAATTTCATTCCATAAAATGACAGAAAGGACTGTTGTGCTCACTGGGTATGATGTTGCTAGGTCTCCCCTTTTGTTTAAGCTTTGTTGATTCGGAACCGAGCTTATGCGTCTTAGGAAATTTGGAGGGAAATACATGTGAAGCAAGGCAACAATTCCGTGTGAAAGCTGAACAATGGGGCGGGTGTGAAAGAGAAAGAAAGTGAGTGGTGTTATCTGCCAGATGACTGTCATCTTTCAAATTAAGATGTGGGGGACATATCCTTGCGAGGATCTTTGATCGTATTCCTCTCCATTCTCAGCAAGACTATAAAAAAGGTTTATCTCCCTGCCTCCCTTTCTTCTCCCCCATCTTCCTTCTTTCTAAGGCTTATGACTCTGAGTGTTTCAAGGAGAATTTAATCAATTTATTTTAGCATGATGAGAGAAGGCCTGAATTAATCGTGAAGAATGAGTATCGGAGTCTGGTCAGATGGGATGTCAGAGGTTGAATGAAGACAGATGGACTGATGCCATAATTTGTATTGTGTCTGCTGTAGTGGCTTTGTCCTGATGGCTCAGGCCACTGCTTCACACAGCAGGTATTTAGCCTGCAGCCAGGACTGTGTGGAGGGCAAAGCATTCACCAACAGGCTGATGTAGAATTAAAACTGAATACTCAGAAATGCTCAACATTTTTCTCCAGGGGCACACATTACAGACCTTCCTAGGCCAGGTGCCCCCACGGAGGCATGTGTGTCCTGTGCCATCCTGCACAGGTGGCTGTGACATTCCCCCTCTGTTTTGAAAGCAGCCTGCGAAGCAAGCACAGCAGCATTGCCGGGGAAGCAGACACAGGCTCTGAAGAGTGTATTTGTTTCTGAAGAGTTGTCACAACTGATTTGAACCAACCATGAAGGTGACAGTAGCTGAGACTTATTGAAAGATTAAAGTCCACTTTTAGAATTCATCCAAGTCTGTTTATTTAGGGTTTAGTATACAGATGCTCCTCAGCTTACAATAGGGTTATACCCCAATAAGCCCATTTAAGTTGTGAATATTGTAAGCCAAAAACACATTTTGTGTACCTAGCCTACATTCAATGTGCTTAGAACACTTGTGTTAGCTCACTGGCAGGCAATGATCTTGAGTCCCAACTTCTCACCAGAAGCAGAAGACACAGCTGGGTGCTTTGTAGACAGATTGCGGTACTAAAACACAAAACATGATGCCGCCAAAATGCTGGTGGCTCGGTACACTGTAGAGTATTGGGTGGTCACCCTCGCGGTCATGTGGCGCACGTGAGAGTCTCCCCCCTGGGAGGTGGGACTCACCCTTCCGCCCAGCATCGCAAGAGAGAATCATATTGCACATCGCTCACCCAGAAAAAGATCAACGTTCACAATTCGCAGTATGGGTTCTACATAATGATCATTGCTTTTGCAGCTTCATAATCAAAAAGTTGTAAGTCAAACCATCCTAAGTCAGGGACCATCGGCAGTAAGGGAGTCAGTTGCTATTGCATTTCTTCTGCTAGGGACTCGGGAGTTGAAAGAGCAGCAAGTTTATAGAGTAAAAGGAGGAATTCTCAAAGCAGTCTTTCACTGGTCAGTGCCCTATTTAGGTGGGGCTTTCTCTTAGGGTGGGATTTTTGGAAGTCATGCGGAGGTGGTAGGAGTGGGTAGTGGGCAGGGAGCCTTCTGATTGGCTTTTAAATTTATTTGACAGTCTGATTTGCTCACTATCGGTCCTTACATACATGAGGGACTTCCTAGGCTGGGTGGGCTCCTAGGGGGTCTTCCTGTTTCACCTGAAGGAGTTATCTGGTCCTTTGCTTTGGGTTCCATGTCTAGCATAAGCCAGGATTGTTGCATTAAACTGTAAGCTCATTTTTTAAATTATGTACCAGTGCCTACTATACAGTATGGGTTCAATACCTACTTGTAGAATATATAACCAGTATTTGACCAGATGGATTTTCTCCCAACATTTTCCTATAAAGACTGTCGAATAAATGTATCAGGTAAATCACAGACTCAGCTGGCTCTTGTCAGATAAACGAAGACTTGACCAGCATGTCTGTCCGTGATTTTGTGGGAGGTTTTGTGCATTTAAAGCTCTCAGCAACAAGAGTTCAAGACAAGTTTTAGGAAACAGCCCATCGTTCATTGCATTATATGATGCTGTTCTACTCTCCTGTACATTCACTGTCCCACCCAAATAGACTGCCCACTACGATGGGCATCAGGGGACTCACTCACTATTCCAGTAGGTTCTACGTTCCTCAGGGCCGGGAACGAGTTTTCTAGTTGCTGTGCAACCTTTGATATGCGTATATATGCCCTTGTTATCATTATTTTTATGTGCTTGTTATTATTATTACTTTTATGGGGAGGCCTATGGGAACTACTTTAATTAGCTAGATCGTGAAATAACCGTTTGGCCTGATTTTTGCCTTTTTTTGTCTTCCTGGGCCTTGAGCGTTGCATGAGATAAACAACAGACTTAGCACGTTCCCCTCTGGCTCCGAGAGCTGGTGTCCTCTACATCGGCTGTTTGAGCTTCTGTGGACAATTGTTGTGAGAGAGTGTGCTTTTTTGGTTCTGCTGTGGGTTTGCCTGTGTTGGTACATAGAACCCACCCTCAGAGTTCGCATCTGAGAGACAAGGAAAGCTCTTCCTCACTTTCCAGTGCCCAGGGTGGGAGGGCGGGGGGTAGTAACTAGCAGTAAATAAATGGCTGCCTTTCCGGTGCTTGGAACACATTTTCTCTGCATTGTGATGATTACGACAGAGCCTTGAGTAGTTAGTGGGTGATTTCTCCAGGGACTGGCCACGTGATTTATGGTATCACTTTGATTGCTCTCCCATGAACCCAATGGGAGGATAGGGCCACTGCCATTTTCCGGGGACAGGACAGAGGCGGTTTGCTCCAGGGGGCTCAGCCCAGGAACTGCAGAGACAGCATTGGTCTTTTGGACTCCGAGCGTGTATTCGGAAGTTTGCTGAATGACCTCTTACCGTACGAGAACATACTTCTTACCTCTTAGTGTGTTTGTGCACAAGCCTAAAGCATTCAGTAATGGAGCAACCAGTGTTAAACTCTGAAACGTTTTGGAAACAGGAAGCAAGGCAGCTCTTGTCAAATGAGGAGACAGAGGATGCTGGCAGCGTGTGCCCTGTTTGATGGCGAAATTGCCGTGCTTTGGACGGGCTCTGGACGCTTTTCCTGAGCCAGCCTCAGCTCTGGGGTTTCCTACGCTGCTGGCAACAGGAAGACTCCTTCCTGTGAAAACGAACCCCCCATTGTCCTGGGGAGCAAGGGAAGAATTATCTCTCTGCTTGACAGCGCTACAATCTTTTATTTTTTTCAGTTGCAGCTCTCTAAATGTAAAAAGGAGGATGAGAATATTAGTGGCTAAATTATTAAGGCAAAACTGGCATATTTTTTAGTTGCCTTTTGCGTGAAAGACTGTTCCCAAGAGATCTAGGGGTTCCCACACAATCCCCATCCTGTCTTCGTGTACTTGTCTTCTTTCAGCCACTGTCGAAGGTCATCCTTACTGACTTACTGTCTTTCTCAGTCCTTTGGGGTGTGAATTCAGAGAGGTCAGTGTGGGTGGTGACCTGCCCAGCCACCAGCTCCTCCCTCTTCTTTCCAACAGTGAAGCCATCTCGGTGGGATTGACCTCACCCAGCATCCAGGGATGGGCCCTAATTGGTTTCAAACAGTAGGTGTTTACCAAAGTTTTAAAAAATATTCGTAATTGCTGAGTCCTAATCTTACATGTAAAAGTCCCAGCTGTGAGCCAGGCAGAGCGTGGAGTATATCTCACCTTAGATAATCACACCTGCACTCTGTCTCATAAATTTAAAAATGGACCCACAAAAAGGAGGAACTTTCAGGCCCCACCCCCACAGTCAGCACCTAAAACCTGGAATTTCTCCTGATATGGAATAGATACCCCTTTGTTCCTGCAGGTTGCTCCCTTTAGCCCAGTTACGAAAGAGTAGCTTTTTCCTTTGCTTTGTTCTCCTGAACTGTCCTGCTGGGTTCAGCACAGGTATTGTTATGTTGTAGAACCTGAGTCTGCCTGATAAAGTCCAACAGTTATCTCTTCCTGGATGGGGAGTAAAGGAGGAAGCTTGTGGCTCTTAGACCCTGCTGAAGCCATCCTGGGAACAAGAAGGGCTCAGTCAGGGGTCAAAGTCGTCCAAAGAGCAGAATCGAGATATGGAAAGAGGTTGGATCTTGGATGACCAAGCCTCACCTCAAATCTAAATATGGATGTTCTCCGTCAAATGGACAAATAATTCCTTCAGTATCTAGGTGAATTTCAGCTGCATTTTCCTTACCCGATAATGGGAGGTATCTTTACTGATGCGGAGGGTCGAGTGCACAGGGTAGGAAGCATGATAACTCCTGAGCTTCCAGAGATGAGCCAGGCATTTTTCTTGTTCTTAAAATCTAGGAGTTCATAATTTAAGAACCTTCATTCTGCCATTTAATGCTTTCCCTCCTTGTAATGCAATGGGTAAGGGTTTTTTTTTATAATGTCATTAAAATTTCTTACATATTTTGCATTAGGATTAGTTCACATGTCTTAATATTCACTCTTTGAAGGTGAACAGTTCGGTGGTTTTAGTACATTCACAAGTTTGTGCAATAATCACTAATTTCAGAACCTTTATTCATCAGCCCCCTCAAACCCCATCTTTATCAGCTGACTCCCCATTCCGTCTTCCCCCCTCCCCCTGGCAACCACGAATCTTCCTTTCTCTGTGGACTTTCTGTGCTGGACACCTCGTATAAGTGGAATCATACGATATGTTCCCTTTTGTGACTTGCTTCTTTCACTTAGCATCGTGTTTGCGAGGTTTGTCCATGTTTTAGGATGTGTCAGTCCTTCGTTCCTTTTTTATGGCTGAATAATATTCCATTTCATGGACACACAACCCTTTGTTTATGCAGCCATCAATGGATGGACATTTTTCCACTTTTCAGCTTTGATGAATAATTCTTCTGTGAGTACTCAGATATATATTTTTGTGTGGAGACATGTTTTCAATTTTCTTAGGTGTAGAATGGTTGCATCGTTTGGCAAGTCTATGTTTAACTTTTTGAGTAACTACTAGACTGTTTTTCATAGTGGCCAGGAAAATGTGACTTTTGTTCTCATGGAGTTTAGAGCTATTGATGTACAATAGATTGCAAACATCAACTGTGGGCAAATTAGGCCAGAAAGTAATCTTATAGCATCTTCTGCATAGTGGTAGCCTTAGTGTAACAAAAACTTCCTCTGAAATCCTTATGAAAAAAAACAGAAATTTGGTCCCCTGGTAGCCCCTAGCAAAACAGGGATACGTAGTGTGTTTTTCACATTATCACACTAACGGCCTTTAAATTGCGTGTTTCTCTTTGGTCACAACTGGGAGGTTAGGTGTTTATAAATCCCGCTAAGCTCCTAACTGAGGTTTATCATTACAGTTGGAATTCCAAGGAGCTGTTAGCATCAATGAAATGCTTTAAAATTCTTTACATTTTTTTTTTTTAGAGAAATGAAAAGTATTAGCAACATTATTTGGATTATAAGAACCACAAATGGTAATTAGTCCGAAAGGAAGTGAAATCCTTGGCAGGAGTGTCGCTGCTCAGGAGAGTACACACCAGGCGAGTGCAGCCAGCACGCACAGCACAGGGCACATTTGCGTATCACAACCGTTTTGCTGCGGTGGCTGAAATGCGTTAGCTCGTCTGCAGAGCTGAGCAGACAGGCACCACGCCGTGGTGGGCACTAAACATGCAGCGGACGGAACCCGACTTACCTTCCCCTTCACTGCCTCGTGGATGGCTGTGGCTTTCCGAAAGGATGTTCGAAATCATCCTTTAAAAAAAAAAAAAAACAACTTACATTCCATTTTTTATTTTACTAACTTATTTTTGATTTAATCCTTAGTGTACTTTTCCCCATTACCATTTAGCCCCCTTAGACCCCTCCCTCCGCTGCACTCACCACACTGGGTCCATGAGTCCTTTTTCCGTTTCACTCAATCCCTCCCCCCCTCGCCTCCCCCCACCAGCTGTCATCTGCTCTCCGTCTCCGAGGCTGTCTCCGTCTGGCTTGTTCAGTTTGTTCGCTGGATTCCACATGCAGGTGAAATCACATGGTATTTGTCTTCCTCTGACGGGCTTATTTCACTTGGCATACTGTTCTCCAGGTCCATCCGTACTGTCGCAAAGGGTAAAATTTTCTTCTGTTTTATGGCACAGTAGCATTCCATTGTATAAATGTCCCCTAGCTGTTTTCTCCACTCATCTTCTGATGGATGCTTGGGTGCTTCCATATCTTGGTGATTGTAAATGATGCTGCAATGAACATAGGGGTGCTTATGTTCTTTAGCATTACTGTTTTGAGTTCCTTTGGGTATATTCCCAGGAGCAGGATCACTGGGCCAAAAGGCAGATCCATTTTTAATTTTTTGAGGCATCTCATGACAATTCACTCGTGAAATTAGAAAAAGACTCGAGGAAAGCTCTAAGGAAAATTCTGCACACACCAGAGACCCCCCGGCTCCCCCTGTCCCCGGGGATAGGCCAGATGCAGAGGGCGAGAACCGGCCCCTGTCATAGGGGTTCAATCAGAGGCGGCAGTCACACCAAGGAACCCTTGCGCCGGGCGGAGAGGGCCGTCCCTGGGCTGCAGTGTTCTGGAAGGCCCCGCGCAGGAAGCTCGGACTGGAGTCGGGTCTGGGACAACGGCTGGGTCTGGCTGGGGCAGGTGTGGAGGGCTGTGGAGGCTCCACTGGGGTCATGGCACGGGGTGAACAGCAGTAGGAGGGAGCGGGCGCCGTAAAAATGGTGCATCGATTTCCTTTGCTGGACAGAAGATTTGGGTTGGAATTAGAGACAAACAAATGAGGAATAAGAAATCAGGTCTAAAACCTGAGTGAGGTACAGTCACTCCTCTGCTCTGAACTCCACGGCTGCCTGATGGCCTGTCTGACCCCGAGTAGAGGTCAACTTCTCCCCAAGCCTGCAAGGCCACACCTGCCCCCAGGTGCCTTCGCCCCAGGGGCTCCCTTCCTGGGGCTCAGCATCAGCTCTTCCCTGTCCCTGGACGGGATCTGTGTGGCCAGCTCCCTCACCTCCCGCCGGGCTTGCTGAGTCTCACCTTCTCAGAGGCCCAGCTGGCCCTCAGAAGTGCAGGCCCCCTGGTGTTCCCCCTCCAACCGGTTTTCCGGCTCTGTAGCCCTTCCGCTAGCACACTGAACAATTTACGTATCATTGTCTTTCTGATTTAGTGAAAGCTGTAAGGCAGGAGATTCCGTCCGTTATGATCACAAATGTAGCCGCAGGGCCAGAGGAGCAGGGAGAACATGGTAGGCCCTGGTGTTGATCCAGCAGCTGAATGGACCCCAGATGAAGGGCATCCCCCACGGTGATGCGCAGGGAGCCGCTGGGACAGGTGGGGCCCGGGAGCAGATTGAGGGGGTTGGGGAGGTAGGGGCCGTGCTGGAGGGAGCTGGCCTGCAGCCAGCTCTGAGTGCCCGTACTTCCTTTTCTGGGAAGACCTAGTGATACCCGATGCTTTGAGGAACCTCCTGGGGCTGGAGCGAGCGAGGAACTTTAATAGACAGCACTAAGCACAGTTGCAGGTAAACTGCTGTGGGACCTCAGATGGTCAGAGAGAGTGAGACATCACTTCTGAGTGGAGCCGGGCAGGGGAGGGATTGCTGGGGAGGTGGGGGGCTGCGGAAATGTCAGAGACTAGTGGAGGCCGAGCCAGGGCTCTGGAGAGGGACTGCAGGTCTGGGGCTCGAGTTCTGGTGCATAGGTAACAGCTGTGCGATCACAGGCACCTCGTTAGCTTCCTGCTTTTCGCTTTCCTCGTCTGTGAAGTAAGTGTAACAATAGTCCCTTCGTTATAGGGGTGCTCTGGGGGCTTCAGTGAGTTGCTACATATAAAGGACCTAGAACAATGGCAAACACGTGGCAAACGCTCTGGGTTTGGTCAAAAACACTGATAGAGAGTGTCCTGCTGTGGATGGAAAAAGCCTGGGTCATTTGGACACAGCCAGTTGCACTTACAGAGGGATTAGCCTTCCCTTTCTCTTCCTTGTCCACCTAAGGAGTCAGTTAAAATAAACATCGAGGAAATTACAGAGTCAGAGAAGCAGTGTAAAAGGGGAGGCTGGCAGGTCCTCCTTCGTTAGTCCCTCCTCCCGACTCCCAGGGCAGCGCACCGAAGCGGCCACCCCTCTCGAGTTTGTTTGCAACTTGGAGAAGCTCTGGTAGGGGTGGGAAGGAGGAGCTCTGTCACGGAAGGACACACAAGCTGTGCTGGGGGGCGAGGCGAGGATGAAGTCAGGGGTGGACGGGAGCCAGATGGGACCCTCAGGTTTGGACCTTCTTGAGTTAGGAGAATGGGATGTGGGATCTGCAGGACATGCCTTCTCGGGGATGGTGACGCTGGCTTTCAGATGAGCCTCAGCCACAGGTGGGTGGTGCAGGTGACCCGAGGTCCGTGTGGGCTAAGGGGCTGGACTTGACCAAGGGCACAGGGCAGGGGATAACAGCCTTTTAACAGTCTCCTGGCCGCTGGTCTCTGTCCTTTGATTTACTCCCTGTGTGACCTTCAGCCTGGTCTTGTAAGCACACATCCGGCCAGGTCACACCCTCGTTTATCTCAAAAATGTATTCTTTCTGGCTTCATTTCTTTCGTGGGCTGCTGGGCCCATCTTTGAAGGTGGCAGGAGGAATGAGAACTGGTTTCTTCTTTTCTCCTTCTCAGCCGTTTCCCAGAGAGAATGCTGGTCGATCGGGATGATGAATTTAAGGAATTGCCCGACAATGAGTTCAGACGGATGGTACCGCGAACGGTCAAAAAACGCCCTGATGGGAGTCGCAGTGAGGATTCAATGCATCAAAGGAACAGGATAACGTAATGGGTACTCCATAGGTTCCATCTGATTACGCGGCCTCCCCAGAACAAGTGCAGCATGGACTCTGGGTTCCAAGAGAGTCCAGCCCAGCCCTGGGTGGGTGCCACCGAGGGTCAGATGCCACCGAGGGTCAATGTCACAGTCGTGCTTGGAAGAAGTTGGTATATGTGGTCATCTGCTCCCATGCCCCGGGTCACACTGCACCCGCCCCGTACCCGAGCTTTCTCCCCCTGACCTGCTGGGACAAACCAGCAGCCCACCATCTGCCAGCATAGCAGTTTGGCGGCCACGACGATGAGACATCAGCTCTTCCCCACGTAGGACATCCTGTCTTCAGTGCCTAGCAGGCACGTCTCGTGGTTTTGGGCAGTTACAACAGTTTGTGTTCTCACTCTGTCTTGTGACTCTGAAATCCCTCACGGCCCTGATGGGATGTGAGAAGCACGTGGCCAATAGCCCTGATTCTGACACTGCTGGTCTAAGGGGCGCATAAGTGGGGCCCCTTGGGCGTGGAGGGAGCCTCAGACTTCTCGGTCTCTGTTAACCATTCCTGCCTGCGAGCCCGAGGGCATCACTCCCAGCCCCACCTGCAGCAGTAAAACGCCGAACTGGAACATCTCACGCCGAAGTCAGGTGCTCTTGTACCACAAGCGACAATTGTACCTGTGGTCATTTCAGAAAAAGTCATGATTTTATTTATTTGTTTAAATATATTTTATTGATTATGCTATTGCAGTTGTCCCATTTCCCCCCTTTCATTCCCCTCCACCTTGCACACCCCCTCCCACCCGCATTCTCCCCCTTTAGTTCATGTCCATGGGTCGTACATACAAGTTTTTTGGCTTCTCCATTTCCTATACTATTCTTAATCTCTCCCTGTCTATTTTCTACCTACCATTTATGCTACTTATTTTCTGTACCAGAAAAGGTTATGACTTTACATGAAAAAAGCACAGTGTACACTTGCATTTATATTATGCTTAAAACTCACTGCAGACGAGAAGATGGAAAGATATACAAAATAAAAACAATTGTTAATGCTTCAGCTACGAGGGTAATTTTTCTGTTAAATATTTATAAATATTCTATAACTTTGCTTATTCAATGTTTCTGGGTCAAACTAATAAAAATAAGTTAGTTTTACATTTTTTCTTTTTCTGCTACAAACAGATAAAGTAAAAAGGGGCTCATAGTGGTGGTGAAGATAGCAATTTACAACCATACCCTCCAGGGGCCTGAGGCAGGGTTCCAAAAATAAATGATAAAGTTTAAAGTTGCTGGTGAAGAAAGCCAGGAGTCCATACTTCCCACTCCTTTTTCAAACCACTGTAGCTGTTTGTTGAATTTACATTTGCAATTTGATAGGAGCCGGGGGTCATCTTACAAAAGGAATGGTTTTACAAGAAGCCACAGCACAAGAGGAAAACGTGAACCAGCTGTTGGAACAAACCCAACTACATACGTGTTCACGTATGTCTATTGGGAGAGAAAGCATCTCCTGTGTTATTCCACACCGGGCCGCTGCGGGGCGCTCTCCCTTCCGAGAGAATGACCTGGGCTTGTCTTACGAGGCTGATGTGCGCAGGTTCCTGGGCAGGCGCGGGGTCGGGGTCGCGGGATCCGCACCTCTGTGCCTTCTGCTGTCTGCCGACCCTTCAGATCCGTGTTGACAGGGTCAGCGTTTTCTTTTTATTTGCCCGCGTCATGTAATCATGGGGTTGGTCCCGGTGCCTTACAGCCGTTCAGAAAGGATAGCGTCCTTTTTCTGAGGATGCAGATTTTCAACAGGGAAGCATGTAAGGTTATGGGTTAAACGAGGTCAACAGCAGCAAACTCAGTCTGAAACAGCGGCCATCACCGTATTGTTGTCATGTGGAATGACAGGAAAATAAACGTTTTACATCTTTGACAATTTATGAAAGTTAATATTAAAGTTTTAAAAACTAGCTTGAACACAACAAGAGTTTTACAGATATGAGAAAACATTTTTACAGGTGTGAGTATAAATATATGAGTTTTTATCATATATAATTTCCTGCAATATTATTTAGCACCTAAAGATTCATGATTATCATCGTCGTCAGCTTTTTTTATCGTTACCAAATAACCCATTGACATTTTGCCTTAAATATCATATTGTCTTCTCTTAGTATTGCTCTTCCTACCTCTTGTTCCTCATTGACCTGATAAATTACCGCCCATCACTCGTTGGCAACCCGGTCACCTGGTTCCTGTTTCAACATCTCCACAAGTAGCCGCTCACAGAACTCGGCACTGTGCTGACCTAGCACCTGCACCCGCCCGAGCTGTGCTCGTCTGCAAAGCACACAGGGCTTTGGGCGGTCAGTAGGGAAGGACACTCTTTCAGCCTCGCTAGTGCGTGATGGGAGAACGGAGGGTGCCAAATTACACGGTTTTCTGTGTGTAAGTGATGCATTCGTCAGACTATAAGAACACAGGGACTGTGGCACTCTTTCCGGTTGGATCCTTTGCAAAGCCTGCTGCTGCTGCTAAAGAGAAAGAAGACTCTTTCTAATCTTGTGACTCGGATGCTTCATTTCTGAGTCAACATGTCAGGGAACCAGTGTGGGTACAGAGGGGCCTACGGTCCAGCCCACACTGGCCTGGCTCGCTTTTAGTTTTGTGATGAAGCGTCTGGAACTGAGCAGAGCTTCCCCGTCCTGCAGCTACTTCTGAAAAGCTCCTTTTTGTGCCAGGAATGCACCAGATAGGATGTTCCCTGTTATCAAACATCCCGAGTCCTTGAGAAGAGAGATGTAACATTCCAGTGTAGCATTCGCTATGGCTAACCCAAATGCCCGAGGCTGAAACTCAGACGGAGGCAGATGTTTGGTTAATTGGTTATTGGGTAATGAATTGGAGGTGTCTTTCCTGGTGCCACCCAAGGGTCCACCCCCTCTACCGGGACCGGTTGCCACCCACTCATCTGTCATCTTGCTTAAGTGTCACCTACACAAAGCCTTTCTTTCTACTCCCCAGGCGGTGCCAATGGCTTCCTCCTCTGGGTCCCCCGGGCCTTTGTGTGATATATTTAGAACTAAACACGTTGTTCCGCAATGACTTGTTTACACACCCATCTCTCCCAGGAGATGATGAGCTCGGAGAGCCAGGGACTGAGTGTCCTCATCATTTTTCTACACCCATCTCCTTCGCTGAATAAATCTTTGAGTCATGTCCGTATCTCTTCCCATGATTCTCGTGGTCCGCAGCTAAAACCCCCAACCCCACTCCTGTTTCCGGACTCCACACCGTCACAGCGACAGTCACAGCGACCACTGCAGCTCCCCTAAGCCGGGTGGCTCTCCCTCCCCTTCTCTCTCCCCATAACGTCCCCTCCGGTTGGACTGTATCTCCCCGAATATCCCTGCTCTAGTGAACTCCTCCTCTTCCTCAGCGCCAGTTAGGAACCCGCCCTGGGTGTCCCTGTAGGTTCTGTGCTTTTTGCAGCACGTTGATACCACACACGCTGTTGTGAGCGCCTGTGTGGTGTCCGCTTCCCCCCTAGGGAAGGATCCTCGAGCCCAGAGCCTGGTACTCAGTAAATATTTGAGGATTGCATTTCTTACAAAATCCATGTCATGAATCACGGGGCTTTGTAATAAAGTAGAACCAGTGTGTAATCAGAAAGCAGAAACCTTGAGTTCTTATCTAGGGCCTGCTATTTATAGAGGGGAAGAAAATAAACTATAAAAACTTGCTTAATTGTGAGAGTGCTTTAGCAAAAAGTAGACATAAGCAGATAAAAACAGACCCTGCCAGGAAGTAGGACCCAAAGTACAAGGACAGGGAGAAAACAGACAAGTCAGCTCAGCAGCACCTGGGGTCAACAAGGACCAGTGGGAAGGGGACAGCATCTCCTGACGTCAACAAGGGCACCTGGCAGGGCAGGAGCCAGGACAGCTCTGTGCCCAGGCAGAGTGGCGCCAAGAGCACGCCAGGGACAAAGGGAAAGGATCAGTCATTGGTTTGGGATGAAAATAGACATCAAGCCCGAGGTTTCTTCATTGATGCACATGTCTGCCCCGTGTTCCCCTGGTGAAGCCACCACTGGGACAAAACCACCCACCACGTGGCCTTGCTGCATGGAAAGGACCCTTGTGGCATGATCGGCCTGGGACAGCTGCTCGGACCGCTTGCGCTGGGGTTGTCCGCACGGACTACCTGTGCGAGGGGTGGCAGGGCATTCGGAGTCTGCGTCGGAGCCTCTTTCCCAGTAGAAATGAGGAGGTACACTTATATTCCGAGTCTCTGACGATATAACGATATGTGTAAAGCTGTGGGTGCTTTCTGTCCGTGGCCACGCGTGGGAGTGCATGTGGTTCTAAGGACGGATACGTGTCTGTGTGCTCCAGCCACCCCGACTGCCACACACAGCGGCTGTCTTCAAAAGTGATTTCCTCTGAGAGACGTGGGGCCACTTCTCGCTGAGTCTCTCTGACGGGTTAGCTCCCCCGAGCCTGCGTTCCGCCCACCTTCCTCCCGTTGCACTGCGTTCATGGAACAGAGGTTTGTGACGTGGGCCTCGCCTGTGTCAGGACCACGGACAGGACGTCAAAGCCGGGACACAGGCACCGGTGAGGAGTAGGGTGCCGGTCAGCAGGTGGGTGGGGGGGGGGATCAGCGTGTGTGCGTGGAGGGCCCCGCATCACAAGGCAGAGCGCTGCTGGCTGGTGCACAGCGCACGGGCGCGGGGTTCAGGCTGCCCTCGGCTCCCTCTGCCTCGCACCTCCTCCGGGACTGCGAGCGAGTTGCTTACTTGCGTCCCCAGGCCTCCGTTCCCTGTCGGTGGGGTGAGCACCCCAGGAGCCGCCTCAGCAGCACATCTGAGGGACCGCGCCTGCCAGCCTGGCTGTGCTCCGCTATCATTTGTTCCTTATCGGCTTCTGACATCAGCTTGGAAAACGAGGTGCCACCGTCCCTCCCGAACATGCGGGGAGAAGGAACTGTAGTCAGCATCAGTAAATGAGGATGGCACTTTTCATTAAATGGCTGATGGGAGTTTTGGAGCGGTTTTGTCAGACACTCGAAAGAGGGGCCCTTCCACGGTGCCAGGCTGAACTAGAGGTGGTCCTTAAACTTCGGGAACTTTCTTTTGATCGGTGGTAAGGTCACTGGCCTTTTCTAATTTCTTGACTTCACATCCATGTGTCTTCTGCCAGCTGTCCTTCTCCTAGTCGAGTTTCTTCCGCCCGTGGCCAGGTGCTCACGAAGGGACCCCATTTCCAGAGCGTTTACGGCAGTTCGAGTGCCCATCCCCGCTCTGGGTGAGCGGGCTCTTGGCGGGCTTCTGGGGGAGCCGGGGGATGAGGAATCTCCCGGAAAAGTTTCCTTACTCTAAGAAGGACACACCGGCGCAGCCGGGCGGGACTGGACAGCGATGGACGGAGTGTGCATCCTCGATGTTGCTGCTTGTTTGTGACTTAAGCACCAACTGCCCCACCTGTTACTGTGCCACCCAAGGAGGCTTTCCGTTGTGACCCATGACCATGTGGTCTTGTTTCCAAGTTATTTTGAACGTGAACTCTGTCAGTCACAGAGAAAAGGATCTACGTGGTCTCATCGCCACATGATTCATCGAGGCGGAGGTTCATCCGGCTGTTTTCATCACTGGACATTTTGCTGCGAGCCTTTTCCTCAGTGATTAGTGTAGATTGTGGGGAAACGGGTTTAACCGAGTCTTACTGACGATGATGTAAGAAATGTCCAGATCTGTGGATAATCTTTATAGGACATTATCTGAGCCAAACTGATCACACATGTGAGGGAGTAAGATCCCAAATGTTCGGGGGAAGGACAGTTTTGCAGCTTCTTTTGTGCATTTGAAATGAAGGATTAGATAGATGCGAGAAAGGTGGGAGAGAACAAGGTGGGATTGGATTATAGGATCCTTTACAAGATTGTTGATCTTTTGAAGGTTAATACCTGCTTCAAAGGTTTGTTAACCTAGATGCACAGAACCAAGTTTGCTTAAGGCCAAGATAAACCTTTTTTTAAATTTTTTTATTTTTAAAGATTTTACTTATTTATCTTTAGAGGGGAAGGGAAGGAGAGAGGGAGGGAAATATCAATGTGTGGTTGCCTCTCGTGCATCCCCTGCTGGGAACTGGCCTGCAACCCAGGCATGTGCCCTGACTGGGAATCGAACCACAAGCCTTTGGTTCACAGGCCCATGCTCAATCCACTGAGCTACACCAGCCAGGGCCCAAGACAAACCTTTTACTGAAAAGTTATGTGCCTGCAGTGTGAAAGTTATCTGACTGTGGTGTCTCAATCCTGCTATGACCTGCCCAGATAGGAATTTATGACCAGGTCATCCTGTGAGATTACTTTCCATAGACCTCCCCCACCACCACTTTTATTTTTTTCCATCTACACTGAGGACTGTTGAAAGATGTCACTGACCATGAACTTCCAGTTTTAAGATGAGTAGGTTTTGGGGATCCGATCTCTGTCCAGCACAGTGACTCGAGTTAGTAACACTGCATTGTGTACTTGGACTTTGCTAAGAATGTGCACTTAAGTGTTCTTGTCACACTTAGGAAAAAGGTGGCTGTGTGACGGGGTCGGTGTGTTGGTCACCACTTGGTGGTGGCAGTCCTTTCCCCCTGTGTACTGAAGGGATGCTCGCTCTTTACGTGGTGCCCTCTCAGTAGACACACCTTTCGTTTGTCCATTCAACCCTGGTAAAGCCAGGGGAAAAGACAAGGACCATGTGACGTCCTGTGTGTGTTGTGGGCAGGTGCCCCATCGGGGTGGCGGCGGGAGGTGATGATAAAGAACAATGAGAAGGCCCTTCGCCTGCCCAGCTGCCAGCTGCGTCTTGGGGTTGCTCTTGGCCACAGAGCTGCCTTGCCCGCACTACACCTCCTTTGCGGGGTGGTCACCCTCAGGGACCGACAGATCAGGGGACAGTCCCGCTCTCTTGTCCTGGTTCAGTTCAGCTTGGAAGGCCATCCAGCCGAGAGTCTCCAGTGGGATATTTTCTTGATTTAGAAACAGCTTGAGTTTCTCTTCCTGGTTATAAAAATTATCTTTACACAGGAGCCGATTCTGCCTCTCACATACCTGTCCCTTGAGGTTGCCTGTTTCTGAGTCAGCAGGTAGTTCAGGTTACCATTAGGTCTGACCAGCATTGGTCAGACCAGTGACCTCCGACCTTCCTTCCGGCTTCCGCACCTTCCCCGTTCCCACCCTCTTCCTACAGGGTGACTAGCCATCTTGCTACAAGCCAACCTGACTTCATTGGTCTAATTCATCAATACCGGCAGTCAATATCATGGAATGAATGAATGAACGGAGTGAATTAAATAGAAGGTGTCATTAATTCTCTCTCCATTAGGTAATACTTAGTTAAGAGACAGTCTTATCTGTGTCTAGCTTCCTTGACTAACAGTTTCCTCTTCCAGGGAATTAATTCTTTCACTATTCCATTCAATTCATCAAGTGATGCTGCGGGACTTAACAAGTGAAGTTCAGGGTAGTGTTCATGTGGCTTATTCCCTAAGGGCTCTTTATAGCCTTCATTTTCAAATTGCTCTCCAATTTTAAGTAAATGATGATGATTATACTGGTCTCAATCTCACGTGCCTAGATGTGCGCTATTTTGTCCTTTCAATTTTGTTGCTTGTCTAATACCTAAAACCTGTCACCACACCCACACCTTTCGCCCCCACCACTGTCATCACCTCAGTATCTTTTTACTAGTCAGCCGTCATCTGACTCCTGGACATTCGCCACCTGCCCCTTCACTCACTGTTATGAACTGAATGGCGCCCCCACCCCCTAAGTCCTATGTTGAAGCCCTAACCCCTGGGGTGACCGTATTTGGAATTAGGGACTTTAGGGAGGTGATTAAGGTTAACTGAGGTCATACAAGTGGGCCCTAATCTGATAGGACTGCAGCCCGATATGGAGAAAAAGAGACACCAGAAAGAAAAAAAGTCTCACCAGAAACCAGCCCTGCCTGGCACCCTGACCTGGGACTCAGAGCCCCCGGAACTGTGGGGAAATAAATCTGCTATCGTAGCCCACAGCCGGCGCTCTTCCGCTGTGGCGGCCCGAGCGGACTCCAGCGCTCACATTGCTGTGACCCCCCCACTTTCTTCTCTTTTATCTCGACCCCCGAGTGGGGCTCCGTTTTACCTGGAGTCCAGCATCTTCATCACTGCGCTCGAAAGGAAGACAGTGGGCAAGAGGTGGGTGAGGACGCAGGACAAGAGAGAACAGCGACTCTCGGGTTTCCAGCCCCTGGAAGTCTTGGGGTTCCCACAGTGAAGACCCAGTGAGCGTAAGGTCATGGAGGAAGGTGATGGGAGAGAGGCCATCGCTGTTCCGTGTGGACATCTGGGCGCAGAGCCTTCCCTGTTCTCGGACAGCCTGCTCTGGCGGAGGCTTCCCGGGAGAGTGGGCTCAGTGTCTGTGGTCAGGGGAGGGCTCGTGAGTAGAGTGTGGCTGCTGTTCTTCTTTCTAGACTTTTCTAATTACCTTAAAACACACATGGATTCATCTTCAGAGCCAGTCTTGAGCCCCAAACAATATCAGCACTAACCTCTCTTTAACAGTACCTGGCTTAGACTTGCACAGCTTAGAGGCAAAGGGAAATCTTTTGTGCACGTAGGTTTCGTTCATGAACATCAAGTATGTCTGTTTTTCCCCAGGGAGGGATTGAGAAAACAGCAAGTGTCCTGGTGAAGACAAGGAGAGCGTGTCGGTTACGTGGAGACGGGAACCGTCTCCAAAAGTGAAGACCAGTGGCTGGAGGCTAATGTTGGGCCAGAGACCCTCCCCGCTCAGGATTCTGCCCCAGCCCACACTCTCAGGTTCATCAGAATGGAGAGAAATTAAAAATGGCACCATCACCGCCTGCTCTCCTTGTCTACACATGACCTCAGCAAGCACAGCAGCCACGGGTGGGAGAAGAAAAACCACGGGGCCATGTTTCATTCCTTCTTCGCGTTTCTTCTCCTCGGTTGATTGGGTCGGTGGTTTTCCCAGCTCCCAGCCCAGGGCGCTGTCTGGGTGGACCACAGCGTGGGCTCCCATTCGGGGTGTCAGGGTCACGCTCACCTCACCCTCAGTCCCCTTTAGCCTCCAGGTCGGCTTCAGGCCGTCCAGGTGATCACATACTGGTATCCCCACTCCCTATGGTGTCGGGGTGGGGACTGGACTTCATGGGAGCTCACTTCGTAATTGATGTCAATGTCTCCCCACTATGCTGTCCACCTGAAACTAATATAACACTGAATGTCCACTGTGATGGAAAAATTTTAAAAATAAGCTAAACCATCACCTAAAAGCATACAAACACAGACAGGCCCTACATCTCCCTGCTTTTGGGGAGCAGCGAGGCCGTGGAGCTCGGCAATGAGAGGTGGGTGAGAGGATCCATGGGTCCTGTAAATGTCATTCAGTAAAGAATTGTGTGTGTGTGTGTGTGTGTGTGTGTGTGAGTGTGTGTGTATTTTTTTCTTCTTCTTAGGGTTGTTTCTGGTTTTTTATACCCAAACCCCGCCCTGAGCCTGAGCTACTTACCATGGGCTCTGGTTGTTCTGGATTAGATGGTTGATTGATTTAGGCATGGGGGAGCCAGGGAACAGTCCAGGGTCCAGGATTCTGTGTGTCCACTTAGGATTCTTTTCAACTCTGCTTGGCTGGCCCCTGGCCTTGGGGGCTCGGGGGCTTGGGGGCTTGGGGGCCCAGGAGGTCCTGAGAACCATGCTGCCGAGGGCAGAATTTCTTTTTCTCCGGACACAATTTTCCAGACAGGTGTAGCTTACTTACAATCCCAGGTTTGAATAAAAATAGCTGCCTTGCTAGGTAGGACTCAGTCTGTCAACTCTTAGAGAAGGCGAGCCAGCAGGCTCAGGAGGTGACCTGAGGATGCCATCCTGACCTCAGGATGGCGGGTGACCTGGCCCTGCAGAGCTGGTGAGTGCAGAGGGGACGTGTCCCGGGGGGCAGGGCACAGTGTGGGGTGGCGGCGTGTTGCTGGAAACGGTGCTCCATTCCACCCCAGACGCGGAGCACTGCCCGGTTCATGCAGTGGACCAAGGGGGCGTGAATTGTCTTACAGTCAGGGTGGCTATGGCACCAAAGCCCACGGGGGAGGTGAGAAAGGAGCCGAATACTGCAGCTCGGGGCGGGGGGGGGGGGGGGGGGGGGGGGGGGGGGGGGGGGGGGGGGGGGGGGGGGGGGGGGGGGGGGGGGGGGGGGGGGGGGGGGGACCGGTGGGGCACAGGGATGGGCCTGCCTTTCCACAGTGTTCCTGGTGCTGAGAGGCAGATGCCATTTACTTCCCGGTTCTTCTATTCAATTAATGTTGTATTAGTGCGTGGCTTCAGGTCTAGCAAAAAATATACGTGTAATGCACATTCCCTGAGAGATTGCCAAAGGGCTTGCCTTGTATAGAACAAAAATTCAGCAAGTTTTCAACCTACGAAGACTGCTTTTTCTGATTACAAAAAATGTATGCATACCTTGACAAGTGCACTTGCTCTGTGAGAAATTCAGACAATTCAAAATGTGGAAAATGCAGAAGTGGAACTGCCTCATGATTCCTTCCTCCAGATCCAGCCACGGTCGGCACAGTGCACCTTCAAACCCTCCTCAATGTACTTGGAGATACCTATCTGGGAGTTGTGAAAAAATTAAGGGAACATTAAGAATTTAGAGCACATGAAAGTCTTGATATTCCAGTTAAACAAAACAATCTCAAAAACCTTCCCCAATTTTATTTTAGTGTCACCAGACATGATCTGTGTCACCAGAGGGATGTTACTGGTTAATTCGTGGACGAGGCTTATATCCAGAGCTGTGCCCAAGGGACCCGGCACGGACCCCGATGGAGTTTGCTTGTCTGCGCTGCGTCCACAAAGCTGGTGTCTGGACCACCCACCTTTGTGATTGCTCATTCAGGTAAGGCCCCACAGCGTGATGCATCTTCTGAAACACAGCTCTCCCGGGACCCTCACGCTTGAAATTGAAGAGCTAATTGCCCTTGACCAGGAAAGCACACACTTGACGTGACGGCATCTAGTTTTCTGAGCGATGGCTTGAGAGGCTGACTCTAAGTGGTGACCTACGTATCTGAAGAGGCAGTGGGTCCCCTCATCTGTGCATCTGGCCAAAAAGATACAAGGATGCCTTGAGTGTGTTTGAGGATGTCCCCCTGCTAAAGATATCACCTAAATGAGTATGCATGCATTTGGAAGAATTTTGCAAACCATTGTAAGGAATGCCTTTCCGATCAACTTTTCTGTCCAAATCTTATTCACTCTTTAGAGCCAAGCTTACATCTGGTGTAAGTTCTTTGGTAAGAATATTCTTTCCATTGCTCTTGTTATTTATACTTATAAAAATCTATACTTTAGTTATAGTGAGATGTCATTAGCCGTTCCCTTCACTTGATAGCAAACTTCTTAAAAGCAACAAATATTTATCTCCGTAGAAACAAGGGCTTAGTTCAGTTAGGTGTAAGTAGATGTCCGGTAAATATATAACGAGTGAACATCTATAGCGGTGCATGCTGGAGTTTGAGGGTAATTATACCGTTTGGCTCCAACACTCGGACACCTCCATGGGGGCGAGGTTTGCAGCGCAGGAGCTTCTGGAAATTAGGAAGTGCACGGGCCGCATCTCCTGATGTTTGCTGCCTGCGCTTCTGCCTGCCTCCACCACACGCTGCTGCGCGGCGGAGCAAGTCTTTCCCATGCTATGATTGTCATACCTTCCTTAGGGCTGACAGTCTATTGGCCATGATAAAGGGCACTTGTCTTCTCCTTGGTTCTGTCCCTTCACCTTCTAATCATGCCATCATGCACTCCAACTTTGGCTTGCTCAGTGTGGTAAGTGCCCTCGACTGGAGGTCATTTCACCCCTTTCCACAAATGCTTCTTGGAGCAAGGGGCACCTTCACTGTAGCCTCGTTACAGCCCATTATCAACACCTGGGCGTCCACTTTGCTTATTGGGAAAGCAGCACGGTCAAGGCACGGAGTTCTGAGCTCCCTATTTAACGGCCACAGAAGACACTCATTTGCAGTATCGCCTGTTCCAAACCTGGCATTATCCCTACGAGGAAACTGAGAGCCCTGGAAGGCCAGGCAGCTGCTTTGCCAGGAGGCCCAGCAGAACACCTTCTCACGAGGGCCCCAGTTCTCCCCACAGAAGATAATCAAGCTGCTGTATTTCCGTCTTCCATTCTTGACTCCAATTTGCTTATCAGGCAACCATCGGCTTTATCATTGTTCCTTTATTCGGAGACAGAACTAGTGAGTCTCGGTCGAGTCCTGTGATTCATTTCCTTACTTTCAAGCAAAGGTCAAGGCAGTTCCCAGTTCAGAGTCCTGCCTGGCGCTCCCCTTGGGGGCGGGGTGCAGCCCGCGTTCTCTGGACTTGAAAGGGCTCTGGTGGGGCGATGAGTCATTAATTCCCTAATGTCTTTCCCAAGCGCAGATGAAACCCACAGCCGATTAAATGATGAAGCAAGGTGTGGAATGAGGGTTGGCACTGCTCTCGGAAAAAAAAAAAAAAAAAAAAAAAAAAAAAACACCAAAAACCAAACACATTTCCTTTTCCAAAGTAAAGTATTTATTTTAATTGGCTCACAATAGGTAGTAGGGGTACTAGTAACTAACAAAGAGAAGTGCACTGTGGGGAACTGGGCTGGAGTAAAAAAGAAACACGTACACAGAGATGGGAAATGTTACATCCACCCTCTTTGTGACTTAGAACCATTTTATAGGACTATAAAGTTTGCTGGAAGGAGCAGCTCTGCAGAGTAACTTTGAATCACAGTTTCAGAGCTGGGAGGTACTGTACAAAGTAGCTGATTCTACTCCCTTATCTTGCAGATGAAAAAAAGCTAAGGCCCAAGTATTTGGAGACAGGACAGGTATCCCAGTTCCTGTGCCCTGCCCATCGGAGAGCTCAGGTAGATCACAAATCTTGATCGCCAGAGGCGTCCAGAGTGATCAAACCTCAGTGAAGACACTGCAGCTGGCTGACTGGCCATGGCTTGCCTCTGGCCGGGTTTGACCCAGCTCCCAGGGTGTGCTGGCTGGGCTCCAGGGGTGGCCCTCCCTGGGATACTCTGTGCTGCGGAGGCTCGGCAGTTTCCAGGCTCCCCAGACCTCTATGTGTCTCTCAGTTACCTGTTCATGTTGGAACCTGGTGTGGAGGTGAGGCTTAGGATGAGTACTTCCACACTATACTACATTAGTCTTTGGTTTAAAAGTCTTTAAAAGGCCTCCATTGCCAACGTTGATGTTTTAAATGCAGGTTTTATTATTATTCAGGCCTGGTGGTCAGCCGTGGCCATGGAAAATATGCTCTGTTATTCACAGTCCCCAGGGGAGGGGCGGGCCACACGGGGCAGTGTGGGTGGGTCAGGAAGCCCAGGAGCGGGGGCAGCAGCCTGTCGTGTGGTTTCCTCAGGAAAAGAAAGGCCAGGCAGGGTAGGCAGGCTTCAAACTTGCCTGTTTTAACAATTTTGGGGTCTCTGGGGGCTGGTGACCTTGGGATGATTAGGGCAGGGGAGTACCTTGGGGCTCTCTGGGGTGGGTGTCAGTGAGAGGCACGTGGAGGGTGGGGCGGGCGCGTGATGCTCATCTGTGCAGGAAAGGTGAGCCCCCAGGTGAGCGTGCGCCATCACTAAGAGCGGCCAGCCCTGGAGGTCAGCGAGGCGCCAGGGCAGGAGGACGCAGGAAGCGCAGCCCCCGCATTGGGCGTCTGCAGAGTGCCTCCGAGCAGCGCTCCTGGGTGCTGAGGGTGCCACAGGTGTGCATGTGGGGGATGTTCGAAAGGCAAAGTGAGACTGTCTTGCCTGTGGTCACTTAGTTCCCAGATTGTAAGAGAAACTGCTGCCTTTTATGGATGCTTAAAGAAACGGACAGACTGAACTCTCACTAGGCTTTGTCTGGTCTGCCTGTGTTCCTGCTCACGTCATTGGCTAAACTAATATTCACGCTCACTCCTCCAAGCACCACATGTGAGTTGACTTCTTGAATTCTGGAAACACTCATCACCTCTCATTTTAAGATAAGGAGACAGAAGTGTGCTGGGGGGTGGAGGGTGGTTGCACACCTACTGTGTGACCAAGGCCGGGTGCCCCAGGTCACCGGACTCCCCTGTCCACCCGCCACGGCTGAGCTCTGCAGCCTGCGACCCACGGAGGTCCCCGGTTAGAGTTCACACCTGGCCTATCAAAATCTGTTGTTTCAGTGAAATTAATTAGGAAAGTCAGTGTTCGGTGACATTCCGAGAGTCCCAGGGTGTCTTCCACAGACACAGATATGGGCGCGCTGGGCTTGCTCCACCTCCTGAAATCCACCTACAGGGATGGTCAAAATGTGGAATTGCTTCTAACACCAGAAAAATGGGATTTATCACAACCTGGGGACGAACAAACCCTGAGGATACTGAGGGTTGGGGACACAGACTGTCCCCGTCCCTGGCTATGGCCTGACTCTCTCCCTCCCCTGACTGACAGGGAAATGCTGGCCTCTAGTTGGGGTGCAGGCATTGTGGGGTCTCTTGATATTTGTTCAAATTCAGTCAGGCATTATCGAAGTTTTCCTGGGAATTTGCACACTATTCTTTTATTTGTTTTAACACTGGGATGTGTTCCCAATGAGAAGACTCCCTGTGGTTTTCATTTTGCTTTTTTTTTTTTTTTTTTTTTTTTTTTTTTTTTTTTTTTTTTTTTTTTTTTTTTTGCATTTCTGCCACCCAACACCATTTAGATGAATCAATGTGGGAGAAAGTGGTGAGAGACTATGAAACCTGGAAAAAGGGTGGCTGTATTACTCACACCTAAGTTACCAAACCGAGTCCACGTACCTCTGAAGACAACTTCGTAACAAAAAAAGACTCGGAAGATTCTCTTGGTTTTGGTTCCACTTATCAATGTAATTTCCATGCAGTACAAGCCGCATGGGGCCGGAGTTTTCTCTGAAAGGCCAATAAAAACAATATACATGCCTAACAAGAATACTAGCGGTCGGCTAAGAACATCTGCTATTAATATTGACTAGGACGTAGCAAATGCCCACTTACTACTTTGATGCCTATAGCGAATCCAGACTAGGAGCTCTCAGGACACCTACTGTAACTGAGGCCGGCAGAGGTGACCTGCCCAGTGTCACGCAGCTGAGCGCTGGAGGAGCACCTCAAACCAAATTTGAGTCTTCTGTTTCTAAAGACAACCCTGTTAATCACGATTGCTCTCAAAGATGATTTTTAATTGATTTTGTTACTTTTATAATTGAACCATATAAAATCATTACTTCTTGGAGGGGGAAGAGAGAGGCAGAGAGAGAGGCGGGGTGGGGAGACTGTATCACTGTAAGCAGAAATATAGAGGAATCGAAGTAGGTTCAGATAAATTACCTTAGTTTTTCTTTAGCCCTTACAATCAATCACATCTCAGGGAGCTGTCTTGATTTTAAATGATGGCTGTAGAAAGAACAGGGACCCCACTTTGGAGGTGGCTGGGCCCAGGGAAGTCATGGTCCCCGTCACTTTGGGGGGAAGCCCTAGAACGTGGGCTTGAACAGAAATCAGTGCTTTAGCAGAGACTTGCTATAATTCTGCTACTGTCAGCCGCCCCCAGAGGGGACACCTCAGCCCATCACCAGGGCCACAACTTCTTTCTTAAAAAAGAAACCGAGATTTAAAACACGTGTGAGCAAGTTGCTTGGCAGGAGCTGGCAACCACCAGGAGGAGGCCTCACTTATTGGCAGGTTTTGCTGGTGTGTTTCGGTGTCCGATTCGTCTTTGATATTTGGGGAGCCCGTCGTCCTGACTGGGGCCGCAGCAGCCGTGTTAAAGAGGAAGAAACCTCTCTGGTGAGCACACGGTGGGCAGGGGAGGCAGCTGATGTTAAGGGGTGAGTTGGCCACGTGGGGAAGCGCTCCCTCTGCTGGTGTGAGGAAGGCGGAGCATGGAGATGCGAGACACCAGAAATATTCAGTAACAGCTGTGGCCAGGCGGGGCAAGGACTTGTCCAAGGAACCCCTCCCAATACTGCCACAGCCAAGGGGGAGAAGGTCTTTGTGTTGTTCAATTTTTAAAAATTATGACATAGGTCATAATTATAGAAAAAGACAGAGCAAAACGCCACCGGCATGTGCACCTACTGCTCAGCTCTGTCAAAGCTGCACCCTCGGGGATCTTCGCTTCAGGTGGATGAACAGGAGGACGAGTTACAGACATATCTGACCCCTCTGTGAGGTCATCCTCCCCTATACCCCTCCCCCACCCCGTTTCCAGAGGAGGGTGTGGTGTTTATTGTTCTCATGAGTGTTTTTTTTTTTAAGTCACCCTCTCACTTCTGCAGGTAACTATATTATTGGCAATATTCGGAGAGGGTTGAATGGTGGGCCCCCAAAGATATGCCCACACCCTAACTCCCAGAAGCTGTGAATGCGACCTCATTTGGGAAGAGGGTCTTTGTGTAATTAAGTGGAAGATCTCAAGAGAAGATGATTCTGGGTTCACCCAGCAGGCCCCACACCTCACGGCAAGTGTCGGCGTCAGGGGGCGAAGAGGGGTCTTGCACAGATGGGGGCAGGTATTGAAGGGATGCGGCTGCGAGCCTGGGAGTCCTGCAGCCACCAGAAGTGGGAAGAAACGGGGAAGGACTGTCCCCCAGAGCCTCCGGAGAGAGCACAGCAGTCCGACACCTTGGTGTCTGACCTCTGGCCCCCAGAGCTGTGAGGGGGTGCATTCTTGTTGTGAGCCACCCCCCACCCCCACCCCCACCCGCATCCCATATGTACTGATTTGTTCTGGAAGCCCCAGGAAACTGGAACAGTATTGGGGCGCCTCTTTCAAACTTCTTAAAGCTAAACTTCTTTCCCAAGCTCAAGTCACAACATCTTGCCTTTATATTTCTCTTAAATGTTTTAATGGATTTGATTTTCACACCTAGGTTTTTAATAGACTTGGAGTTATTTCTGTGCAGGAGGAGAGTGAGGGATGTAATATTTTCTGTGAGGATGATCAATTTTCTTGTATTTACTGAGAAGACCAGGGTGCATCTGGGCTCTCCAGAGTACTGGTCCGCTTCCTAATCTTGCAACAAAATCCACTCCCTCTCATTGACCATGGACTTGTAATAGTTGTTATCAGGCCAGCAAGTTCTCACTGCCCTCTCAGCTTTTCTCCTTCAGAAATGTCTTTGCCATTACTGGCTCTTTGCTCTTCTGTATGAATTTTAGAATATATGTGTCCAGCTTTAAGAAAATCTCTACTGATTTTGTATCAATTAGAGGTCCATTTGTAAGAAAATCTTTGATATACGAAATGAGTCTTTCCATCTAAGAGTGTGGACTATGTCTCCGCTATTTGAAATGTTTCTGTGTCCTTCAGTTACATTTATCATTTTCTCCATAAAGGTCTTGCTCATATTTTTAAAGCTTTATTTGTTGGCATCATACAGTTTATGTCACTACTTTTTGGCATCAATTTTTTTCTATTAAATTTTGTACTCGCCTATTATTTGTTTATTCCAAAGCTACTGCTGAATTCTTTAATGGTTTTGCTTGTGTGTGACACATTTTTTACAGAGTCGGAATTTTCTAGAAACGTTACCTCTATGATTCTGCCAATGCGCATCCCTGCTTTCATTGTCTAGAGCAGAGAATTTAAAAAAAATTTCTGCCCTGGCTGGTGTGGCTCAGTGGATTGAGCGTGGGCCTGCAAACCAAAGGATCGCGGTTCGATTCCCAGTCAGGGCACATGCCTGGGTTGCAGGCCAGTTCCCAGCAGGGGATGCACGAGAGGCAGCCACACATTGATGTTTCTCTCCCTCTCTTCTTCCCTTCCCCTCTAAAGATAAATAAATAAAATCTTTAAAAAAAAAAAATTTTGTGTTTTTATGAGGTGGCCTTGCGAGTGGGGGTCTGACCTCTTTAGTTACAGACTGAGTAATAAAAAAACATGGTTTTTCTTGGCACCGAGACTGAGTTGAGTGGAACACACACACATACCAGAGGGTGCATGTGTTGTATATATAAATACCTCTCAGCTCCTCTTACTGCTTTTGAATGGTGGTGATCCAAGTTCACTTCTGCATGAAATATGTATTTTAACAAGTTTATTTTTTAAACAAGCTGGTATTTTATAGCATGCTGTAACCATCTGTCACTCAGTAAGTCTAAAAATCGGATCTGGAAACCAGCACTTCTTTCTCAAAGAAGAAAATGTAATCATTTCTTTACGACCTTCATACCCCCAAAGGGATTTAGGGTAATTTTGCTCTGAAGCAACACTGGCCTCCTGTGGCCAGGGGAGTCTTAAAAAATTATTTTTTTTCTTTTTATTGTGTTTCCTTTTTAAGAATTTCTCCATCACATTAACAGTTATTTCCAGTCCACACAATTTAACTTAAGGATGCTGATAGGGTCCATCGGCAGTTCTCACTTCGCTGGCCAAGGCCACAGGTGAGCCAGGACCCTGTGGGCTTTGTCGGAGGTTCGGAAACCTCTGCTCAGTGGGAGCTCACGAGCAGGGGTGCCGGGTCAGGGTTGTGGGCCTCCGAGCGTGGGGCTGTTTCCTGCGTTACTGCCCGTCCCCTCTTCCATTTCTGTTGCAAATGAATCCACTTTATTAAACGAGTCGTGGGAAGACGCAGGAGGTGGCCGTCCCGCGCTCCACCCTTTTCGGTTTCCTCATCCCTGCGTCCCCTTCTCGCCCTCCTTCACCACCTCCGTCTTCAGCTCCTGCGAAGGTAACAGCGCCCCCCTTCTCTCTTACTGCAGATCGAGGGATGATTGACACACGCCCTTGAATCGGTCGCAGGCGGGCCACGTGTTTTCCAGCGTTGTTCTGCACTGGGAGGCCATCACCACAGCGAGTCCAGGCCGCGCCCATCCGCGGCGTTGCAGGCTTTTTACCTTCGGGATGAGGACTTGGAAGATCTACGTCGCAGCCGCTTTACAGGAGGCAGCCCGGCGCCGCTAGGTGCGATCGCCGCCCGGGGCCACGCACCCCCAGGACGGAGTTTGTGACTCCTTTCACCCACCGCCCCCGCCCCCCACCCTGCACCCTCTCTGTGCCTCCCCTGTGCTCTCTCTCCTGGTCCTGTCCCTGAGGTCTCGGGGGCCCTGATCCCTCTGCTGTCCTGGATCGGCGGATTCTTACAGGCCTGGGGCCTTAGGACAAGGCAGAAGCCCAGACAGTTGTCTGATGTACGTCTGGATCTAATTATACAATGTGGCTATTTGGGCCTCCTCGTCGGTCTTATTTCGTGATCCAGGACCCTGTTTTTCCCGTGGCTCTCTGTCTGGCACAGCCGCCCTGGTTAGTTCTCCCCAGGAGGTCCAAAGGCTGGGCTCTGCCCCAGCCCACTGGGCCAACCGTTCTCAAACACCACCGTGCTGGAAGGTGATATTTTAGCTGAGTTGCAGTCGATTTAGGGATAGTGTTGGGTTGGCCAAAAATTTCGCTTGATTTTTTTCCCCATATGATGGCCCTGGTAGTGCTCAGTTGTCTTTAACTTCATTTGGAACAATTTTGTTAGATTGTATTGCGAGAGCTGTGATATCATCATGCACTGAAAAAAAAAACTTATCGAAATTGGTGAATTTTTGTGCAGCCATGTTAATTTTGAGGATGGAAGAAAATACGCAACAGTTTCAGTGTATTGTGCTTTATTATTTCAAGAAAGGTAAAAATGCAACTGAAATGCAAAAAAAAAAAAAAAAGATTTGTGCAGTAGATAGAGAAGGTTCTGTGACTGATCAGATGTGTCAAAAGTTGTTTGTGAAGTTTCTTGGTGCTGTTGACATTTTGGCCAAATAATTCTTTGCTTGGGGCTGTCTTATGCGTTGGAAGATGTTTAGCAGCACCCCTGGCCTCTGCCCACCAGAAGCCAATAGCAGGAGAGAGCTGACATACTCAAAGTATCCAGATCAATACAGTTATTGTATTGAAAACTGTGTCTTTTATTTTACGGGAAAAGAAAAAAAAACTACACGGACATTTTGGCCAACCCAACATGTTGGGTTAACGAGATTGACTAGAACCATTTTTGTGGTTTGTTCTGAAAGTGATTGTCGAAGCGTGATCCAAGGTGTCACGCTTGGTCTTACCGATCAGATAAACGCTTTTATTGAGAAGACCCAAACCTGGCACTATGAGAGAAGCTTCGTGTTTGTATTGTCACCCTTAGGAAGGCTTTTCGGCCAAATAATGAAACTGCTTGTAACATGCAGTCCTCCAGTTTCAGGGAATCTTCGGAGGCTTCCCTTGGGGGGAGTTAAAAACAGGGACACTGATTCTGAGTACAGCGAAGCCTGGCTCAGAATTTCAGAACTCAATTTGCATCCTAAACATTCAGGAGGTAGGGCTTTTTGTGCATTTGCTGTTGTTTTTCTCTCGGCCCTTGAGAATGTCACATAAAAGCCTGTTGGAATGCAATGACATGCAGAGTAATTGGAGGCTGGCGGCAGGAAAGACCCCGCCCCCCAGGGGACTGCGCTGTGAGATGTTTTATAAGTGGATCGCCCCGCCGCCGAAGAGAATGGATGAGCACGTCTCCAGGGCAGGGCTCTGTCAAAAAAGACGCAAAGTCTGTCATTAGGAAATGAGGGAAGCCAGAGCCTGGGCGTCCCTTGTGTTTGCCTTTTGATACCGGTGTTTCTGTTTGACGCTCCATTTCTGGATCTATGTTCTTGAATACATTCCTATTTTAAAACCTCTCCTCTTTCGTGAATTCGTCCGAGTTTATCTCCGTCTTCCAGCAGGGTGGAAATTGGGAGATGAGTTGTGTGTTTACCCCAGGCGCTAAGGGAAGGCTCTCATTGGTTTATCAGCACCGCCCCCTGGTGGCATTTATGTGTATTCCTTAATTCTACAATAAATAGTGAAGTATTTTCCGGGGCGAGGAGAGGCCACATCTGATTTATAAACTTTATTCTGTTTCTCAGGTTGTTAATTTAATTATTCTATCCCCTTGCTGTATCTATTAGTTCAGGCTAAAATTCATTCTTACGGCATCAGGGGCTGGCCTACTGCTATTAAGATTAGGGATGAAGTCGGTGGCTTGCAGGGGACTGAGCTTAGGTGTCATGTGAGGTTTGAAGACATTTTAATTACAGGGAACGCTACATCAACGGCAGAAACCCGTGTCAAATTCTTGCACCTGACCTGCTTTTAAACGCGAGAATATTTTAATTATAAGAATACTTCTCTCAAGACTAAAGTATTTTTGGTAGCGTCATTTCATTGTATTGTATTCCTTTTCTCTTTATTGGCACTCAGAATATACATTCTCGAGATGTTTTCATCACCTAGTTAGCGTAACTAAAATGCGTATCTTGGGCAACACCCTATAAACTCGAACTCAACTTGAACTCTGCGGGAAGTCCTTTGGAAATTGTTCGAATAAAAGTTTCACGTGTGAGAGGTATAGACTCAGCAAACTAGGGCTACCACGGGCTTTAACTTTTGAAAAGAAAAGCCCTCCATGTTTCAAATCACAGCATTGAAACTCAGAATCGATACTTTTCACAGGAGCTGAGTATCTGGCTAACTCTAACTAGGGTTAAAGCCAGTGCTCTGACTCCGACTCCGACTCTGACTTTGACTTTGACTCTAGCGTTAAAACCAATGCCGACACTGCTTCTTGACAGTTTTCCCTTTGGGTCATCATAGTTTCTGTTGCTGTAACTACTTTTCCCTCTGTCCTTCAAGTTTCCTTCTTGTTCAGGTAATTTAGGTTCGGGGGTCATGCCGAGTTCATTTAAAATACAATTTTGCTGAGACTGTCTTGCATATTACGTTGGAGGGGTGCTGAAAGATGCACAAGTGATCAGCGTCAGGGCAATTTGTTTAGAAGCCAGGACTTTTCCTTGAGGGTGTGTGTGTGAGTGTGAATTAGCATGCTTGTGTGTATTTAAAGATCCATGTCAGGTTTACATGTGTTTTGAGTGTATATTCTGGGGAACATTAGATTTCCTTCTTGAAGCAGGTGGTGTCAGGTTCTTGTAGCTAAAATCCTATCTTCGGCCTCATTCTCTCTCATCCAGGTGATCGCTTTCTATAGTATAATCTAACTCGTTACTCTAAGAAGGCCTTTGGATTTGCCCCACGAAGACTGTGCTGCTACAGAGAACTCTAACTCCACCAGTAACTGAATCTCCAACCAGGGAGTTAGCTCACTACTTGCGGACTGCTGACTTTTGAACTATAAGGTTCTTCACCCCTGGCTTGTACCTCCTGATGACCACATTCTTTTATAACAACAACAACAAAAAAACTTTTAAAGATACTCCTAGAACTTTATGGAAACTTTGGGTCTTCTCGTTAACACATGCTTTCCTTTGCTTGCGGGCTAGCTTGTTAGCTTGTTTATTTATTTAAATGGTGGTAAAACTCACATATGATGAAATTTACCACCGGAACCTTTTTTTTTTTTTAGTGTACAGTACATCAGTGTTAACTATTCATGTTTTTTGTGCAACAGATGGCCGGGAATTTTCCATCTTCAAAACCGAGACTCGGTGCTCTTGGCAGGACTCCCTGCTTCTCTCTCTCCCTCCAGCAGTGCCATCTTCCTCCGATGCTGTGGGGCCCGGGGTGGGGGGCGGGGCAGGGACTCAGGCAGGCAGCTGGCTCTGGGAGAAAGGGGGTCGGGTGGTGGTAAACTGAACAAAACAAGACAAATTCTCGTTATAATCAGCCCGCAGTGCTCAACTATCCTTCGAGGAAAGCAAACTGATCTTATCTCATTGATGAATATAGCTGGACTAGTTTTATGAATTCTCATACCCTTATTTTCTCTCAAGGCCAATTTTCTTGATTTTTAAAAGTCCAGTTTCATAGATGGAGGGAGGAATCCACAGTGTGACTTGTGCTAGACAGCTTTGCTTTTTAAAAACTAAACTTATTTGGGTGCACTGGTTCATAGACCATACAGGTTCCGAGTGTATACGCGAATTTCTACACGTCCTCTGCATGTGGCGTTGCATGTTAATCACCCAAAGGCAGATAATCTCCTGTCCCGTGTATTAGACCTCCTTCATCCGCCCAGTCCCCATCAGCTTTTTCCATCTTTTTTAAAAATTAAATTTATTGGAGTGGCATTGGTTAATAAGATTGTATACGTTTCAAGTGTACATTTCTATGGTGCATGATTCGTATATTGCATTGTGCGCCCACCACCAAAGTCGAATCTTCTTCCAGCACCATGTATTGGGCCCCTTTATTACACTCCCACCCCCTTCCCTCTGGTGACCACCAAACTATCATCTGTGTCTGGGAGTTTCCATTTTGTATCTCACATACGAGTGAATTTGTATGGTTCTTAGCCTTTTCGGACCTACTTATTTCACTTAGAACGATATTCTCAAGGTCTACCCATGTTGTTGCAAATGGCAGTATTTCATCCCTTCTTAAGTCTGAGGACATTTCCATGGTGCAGATGCACGGCACCGTCCTTGTCCATCCTCTGTCGGAGGACACCGGGGCTGTGTCCTTGTCTTGCCCACTGTCAGTAACGCTGCAGTGACCGTAGGGGTGCATAGATCTTTGCGAGTAACCGTTTTCAAGTGTTGGGAATAGGTGCCCAGAAGGGAGATTGCTGGGTCATATATGGTGACTGTATTTTTAGTTTTTTTGAGGGTCCTTCCTGCTGTTTTCCACACTGGCTGTACCAGTCTACTACCCCACCAGCAGCGAATGAGGGTTTCCTTTTCTCCCCAGCCTCCCCAACGCTAGTTATTACCTGCCTTGTGGACAATGGCCATTCCAACAGGTGTGAGGTGGTGTCTCCTTGCGGTTCTGATGTGCATTTCCCTAGCAGCTAATGAAACCGAACATCTTTCCTACATCTGTTGGCAGCTGGAGGTCTTCCTGGGAGAGATGTCTGTTCTGCTCCTCTGCCCATTTTTAAATTGGATTGTGTGTTTGGTGTTGAGTTGCATGACCTCTTTATATATTTTGGATGTGAACCCCTAGTCAGAGCTGTTGTTTGCAAATATCTTCTCCCAGTCAGTCGGTTGCCTTCTTGTTTTGTTGGAGGTTTCTTTTGCCGTGCAGGAGCTTCTTCGTTTGACACAGTCCTATCACGTACTTTTGCCTTTGCTGCCCTTGCCTTTGGGGTCAAATTCACAAAATCTTCTTCCCTAAGACCAAGGTCCAGAGGTTTAGTACTTTTACTTTCTTCTATGTGATTTATTGTTTTGGATCTTTTGTATAGGGCTTTGATTAATTTTGAATTAATTTTTGTACAAGGGGACAAACTGTAATCTAGTTTCATTGTTTTGCATGTGGCTTTCCAATTTTCCCAGCACCATTTATTAAAGATTTTTTATTTTCATTGTATGGTTTTGGCTCCTTTATTAAAAATTGTTTGCCTACATACATGTGGCTTTATTTCTGGGCTCTCAATTCTGTTCCATTGGTCTGTGTGTCTGTTTTTGTTTTGTTTTATTTTTTTTCCAATACCATGCTGTTTTGATTACTGTTGCTCTGTAGTATAATTTGAAGTCAGGTAGTGTGATACTTCCAGCTTCATTCCTTTTTCTGTGGTAGCTTCGACTATTCAGGATCTTTTGTGGTTCCATCCAAGTCTGATAAGTTTTGTTCTATTTCTTTAAAAAATAACATTGGGATTTTGATAAGGATTGCATTAAATCTGTATATTGCTTTGGGTAACATGGACATTTTAATTATGTTGATTTTTCCAATTCATGAACACAGAATATCTTTCCATTTCATTTTATCGTTTTCAGTCTCTTTTAATGATGCTTTGTAGTTTTGAGCATATAGGTGGTATTCCATTCTTTTTTTTTCTTGTTTCCTCTTTTTGTAAGTTGTATCTCAGTTTGTGTGTGTGTATGGTTACCTTTAGGTTTATGAAAAAGAAAGTTTCATGTGTCCAGTAGTCCTTTTTCTCCTAAATGCATCTGATCTCCACCCGCCTTTGTGAATTCAGCCCTTTATCTCCTCCCGTTTTATGTTTTTGTCGTCACAAACTGTCCCTATTTACTCTGTGAGTTTGCTGGTGATCTTACTCATAGTGTTGTGACTTTTCGTTCTTCATTTCGGGTAGAATGAGTCCCTTGAGTATTTCCCACAGTGGGGGTCTTCTAGTGACAAATTCCCTCCGCTTCTGTATGTCTGGAAAAGTCTTTATTTGTCCTTCATATTTAAAGGATAACTTTGCCGGATATGTTGCTCTCGGCTGGTAATTTCTCTCTCCACTGTCTTCTAGCTTGTAGAGTTTCTGCTGACAAGTCTGATAATGACCTAATGGGCTTTCCTTTACAGGTTACTATCTTCTTTTCCCTGGCTGCCTTGAGAATTCTTTCTTTGCCATTAATTTTTGACAGTTTTTTTAAACATTTTATTTATTTATCTTTAGAGGGGAAGGGAAGGAGAGAGGGAGAGAAATATCAATGTATTGTTGCCTCTCGTGGGTCCCTTGCCGGGAACTGGCCCACAACCCAGGCATGTGCCCTGACTGGGAATCGAACTGCGATCCTTTGGTTCACAGGCCCACACTCAATCCACTGAGCTACACCAGCCAGGGCAATTTTTGATAGTTTTAATACATTGAGCCTTAGAGAAGGCCTTTTGGGGTTGAGATAATTCGGTGTTCTGCTTGCTTCTTGGATTTGAGGATATAGCTCTTTCCATAGGTTGGGAAGTTCTCTTCAACTATTTGCTCGAGTAGGTTCTCTGTTCCCTTCTCTCTCTTCTGCTTCTTCTAGTTTGCCTAGCATTCCTACATTGCTCTTTCTGGTGGACTCCGATGGTTCTTGTAGAGTTCCCTCGTTTTTCTTATGTTCAGGTCTCTCTCTTCTTCCCTCTGCCCCATTTCTAGATTTCTTCTTTGATATCACTAATTCTTTCCTCCATCAGGTCAGCTCTATTTCCTATGTCCACTAGTTCATTCTTTTTCTCTTTTATTGAGTTCTTCATCTCCAGAATTTATATTTGGTTCTTTTTTTAAAGGTTCAGTCTCTTTGGTACAGTGCTCATTTTGTTCGTTGACTTCATTTCTGAGTTCATTAGACTTCCTGTCTGTGTTTTCTTGCCTCTCACTGAGTTTTTCTTTCAGAACTGCAATCTTGGATTCTCTGTCATTTAAATCACATATTTCCATGACTGCAAGTTCATTTTCTGGGGATTTTTTATATCCTTTCTGAGCTGCACCATTACCTTGGTACCTTGGTACCATTATCATGGTACTTGATGGGTTCCTTCTCTTTATAAGCATCATTGTGTGGGTGGCACCTCTCCAGCTGATTGATAAGAAGTCTTTCTGTCATTTTCCAGTAGGTGGCGTGGAATCACAAGGTGTTTTTTTTTTTTTTTTTTTAGGTCCATTGCACTGTGCTGGCTTTTCAGGTTGCTTCAGATGTTCCAATGCAATTTGACTTACAGTTGTTCAACTTGTTGAAACTTCAAGGGGACAGACCAGTGGGATCTCTCATGCTGCCCTTCCTCTGAATCCCCATTAATTAAAAAAAAATTAAACCCTATATGTAAAAGGCCTGTCTAAGACGTGTCTAACAGTATGAAACATATGCAGTCCTGGAGCCTGGTGAAATGAGTTTGGTGTCTTTAACTGCTGAGAAGATACAGTTATCAGAGACGGCAGCTCTGTTTGCCCCTGCACATTTGTGAATGGTGGGGGCTACTGCTCACTTACCGTGATCACTCTAGAACCAGACTCCTGTTGACAAGTGTAATTTGCTGTCCTCTCACTCCAAAATTCTGTCTGGTCTTGAACTTGGGACTTTGTAAAGGCAACGGAGGGACCAATAGGAAGATGAAATTCTGTGGCCCTATAAAGATCCAAATAGCCGGCTTCTCCATACCGGCCCTCTTTTCTTCAGTTGGTTCCTTGCAATGCAAGGTCTGGATTTTAATTCAGTCTCTGCCATTTGCCACCTGGATTAGTTATACTGCTGTGTGAAAAATCACCCAGAGACTTGGCAGCTGAAAAACGATAATCCTTTATTACTTTACTACTCCTGTGGGTCAGGGACCCAGGCATAGTTCAGTTGGGCCCCTGGCTCAAGGTGTCGTACCAGCCTGCAGTCTGTGTCACCTGGGCTGTGGTCTCATCTGAAGGCCCAGCTGTGGGAAGGCTCCCTCATGTGGCTGTTGGGAGACTGCAGGCCCCCGATGGCTGGTGGCCAGGGACTCAGTTCCTTGCCAGTTGGGACCCTCCACTGGGTAGTTCACAAATGGTAGCTGGCTTTTCTCAGAACGAGCAGAAAAGAGAGTGAGAGGAAGCAAGAGAGGGCTGGTGAGGCAGAAGCCAGGGACTTTTTGTAACCTAGTCTTGGAGGTGACATGCCATCACTTTGCCATGTTTTGTGAGAATTGCGTCACTAGGTCTAGCTGCCATTTGGTGGGAGGTGTGAGTAGCAGGAGGTGGGGGCCACCAGAGACTATGGCAGAGGCCTGACCATGGGGTCAGTGGGCAAGTCCTCTCGTGGTTTCCATCACTAACATTCTGAAATCAGTGTCCTTATAGGGTCAAATGGGTAAAGTAATGGTTCTTTCTTTAGAAGGCTGCGGTGAGGACTAGATGAGTGAGTGACCCACTTTGAGCTGCACCTGGTCTGTGGTTAGGGCCCCATGAAAGTGAACTATTAGCAACCTCTCCGACTTACAAGGGAGGAAACGGAGGCTCATTGAATTTAAGGGCCTTACTCAAAGTCCTACAACTCGGGAGGGTTGGGGCTGCTGGGATGGGAACCCCGCCATGTGCAGTGGGTCTGTGCCGATCACAGTGGCGCCTCTGGCGTGGTCCCATCCCCGGGTGTGGAACAGGCCGTCAGAGCGGCGATGGGACCAGCGCTGCTGTTGTCGACGACTTCACTGTTGTTGAGTCCAGCCCGGGGGCCAGCTCTGTCTCCGTCTCGCTTGGTTCGTCCGTATTGTCTCACGGACACAGCGGTTCATTCTCTGCCTTGAGGAATGCTTTCCCTCATCTCTCTGGCCTCTGGACCGTGACATGCCTTTAGCTCAACGCTTGGGCTTCTTCAGCGTTTGGCCACATTCCTTCTTGCTGCCCTCAGCCAGTCTCACGGCCTCAAATATCGTCTTTATGGAAAGGGGACCCACGTTTCTCGTTTCACTCCAGTTGTATCTCCTGGTTTTCCAACTGCCAACTGGAAGCTCTGCCTGGGTGGCTTCCGCTTGTCTAATACTTACCTGCTCTGGCCACGTTCCAAGTGACCTTTTGACCTTCCTTCTAAGAGCTTTCCCTTCATTCCAAGTTCATGTTCCTTTTCTTCTTCACACCTCTGTCGGCGCTTCCTCATCTGTTTCACAGTTGATCCTCATTTCTGTATCTTACTTGTTTTCGGTAGCGTCTGCCTCTGTCCTCTAGAATTTAAGTTTCACGAGGGCAGGGATTATTTTTTCCCTATGTTGACCAGCATTGAATTTTACCTAAATACTTGAATATGGCTGAACGCATAGAGCAGACAATGAATACATGTTAAATAGTTAAATAAATAAGTTGAAAAAGAAATAAAAGGAAAGGATGAGCTGCACCCCATCAGCGAAATGCGATGGAGAAAGAAAGGTAATCTTGTTGTTGCTCTTGGGGCCGGGGTCTCCCCATCTCCGCCCCCAGCCTGCTTTAAATCAGTGACCCCCGAACAGCACTTGCTAATTTGCCACTGAAGGCAGAGACGGCGGCACCCGGAGAGGAGTGATGAGAACTGGGGGCAGAAAGTCAGGAATGGGCGTGGGACGGCGAGTCCCACTGGTGACTTCCACCTGCAGTGGGTATAGGAAGGGGAGGAGGTGGTGAGTTGGGAGTGGCGGGAAAGTGATAAGAACGTGAGAAACAGATCAGCTTTTACTGATGTAAGAATTGGAATTACGGAATAAACAGGCTGCTTTGGTACCGCTAATTTAAAAAGGAGAGTAAATCGCTTCATTCAGAAAAGCTGCTGTAAATATAGAAAGAATTCCACCAAAATGAACAGAGCCCTCTTGCCCTGGTTGTGAAAGGTCACAGCGGTGAAAGGTCACAGCGGTTCTGAGTCCGAGATCCAATGACCGGGCGGCGCCAGCCCAGCGGGACCGACTCCTTCTCAGTCTCAGGCAGTTATTTCCTGACCTTTCACTAGCTCTGCTATGACTCACCGCGATGTTCTCGTCAGAAAGCTAATTTCAGGTGCAAAATGTCAAGAAAAGGTGCAGAAGAAGAGCCTGTTTTTGTGGAGGCTGGGATGTCTGTAAAATTTGGGCTGCACTTGTAAGCTCACTTATCAAATCAGTCACCGCCGAAGCGTCTCGGATGTTTTCACTGGGCTGTGAGGAATGTAAACCCAAACAGAAGGCAAACAGGTTTGTCCCATTTCTTAATGTCCAATGTAGGGCAAGCCTTCTGCTGTATTACATGGTCGCTAAATTTTGACCTGAACCGATGAGTTTTTATATGACTTTTTAAATTGATTTGAGAGAGAGGAAGGGGTGGAGAGAGAGACAGGCAGGCATTGAGTTTTTGTTCCACGTATCCATGCATTCATTGGTGGCTTCTTGTCTGTGCCCTGACTAGGGATCAAACCCGCAACCTTGGCGTATCCGGATGATACGCTAACGAGCTGAGGTACCTAGACAGGGCTGACGATTTTTAAAAAATTTTATTTGCATGAGCACTTGACATAATGAACATGTAGTATGGTGACGCCTCATCCAGGTGCAACTGCCCAGAAAGAAAAAGAATGAAACCTACACAAGGAAGGAAAAGTAATTTTCACTTTCTGGACTGCTATCCCAGCTTTCCCCTTCAAAGGCGGAATGATCCGTGGAGGTCCCCGAATGATCACGTAACAAAGTCGTCGGCAGATTCTGTCGTCAGCGCACGGGCGGCGTGTTCTCCAGCGGAGGCCGATGGGCTCCGGCGCGCAGGTCCTGCGGCTCCTATCGAAAGTCCTCCGGCTGCAGCTCCGGGAAAACCTGCCTGACTGGATCAACACGAAAATCGCAGAGCAGTTTTCCGGTTACCTTTTGCGTTCTTGGGAAAGCAGACTTCCGATCTAGAAGCCACAGGCCTTGTTCCCTTAGCCCCGCTGACGGTGTTTTCTTCTCGGTCTTTAGCCACGTTCGCTGTCTGGTCCGACCGCGCGTTTGAAGGCTGCCCTGGTCCGTGAGCAAAGGTGTGGCCGTCAGTTGTCTTTCTGCCAGATTATTTCGGGATTACTTTCATTTGCTACTAATCTAGTCTAAGGATGTACCAGAGGATGGCGGTTGAAAAAAAATCCAAACGTTTGCTTTTTCCACCCAAGGTGGACAACCTTTATTGCTAGGTATTGAGAGAGGAAAATAGTAACAGGTCTGTAGGGGCGGAAGGCAGGGGGCAGGGGGCAGGGGGCAGGGCTCCTCCCCCCCCCCCGCCTCACCCCCCCTGCCCCAGGGAGGGCCCTGCAACCAGGTCAGGGCGGTGGGGCCCTGGACTTGACTCTGGTCACTCTGGGCCCAGCACCCTCTGAAGAGCGACTTCCTAGGCAAGAGGGCTTCTCACGACAGGGGAGGGAAGGGACGCAGACCGCGCTCCATCCGAGGCCCGGGCTCCTGCCCAGGCTCATGAGGCTGAGGCGCACGTGCAGCCCTGTGTGTGCCTCTGGGCGTGGGGAAGATGCGGGTGCACGTGGAGGGGGCGGGGCATAGGTGCAGGAGGAGGTAGGAAGGTCAGTGACTGAGGCCTCTGCGTGGATCTCCCGGCTGCGCGTGGCTGTGCGCAGGTGCTCCAGGGCCACAGCAAAGTGCTGTCTAGGACCCCGCCTGCTGCCCTTGGGTGGAAGGTGTCAGATGCAGGTGTGGACAAGCTTGGGCCCCGGAGCCTAAGGGCGCGCGGGTCACCCTGAAGGTGTCCCCGCTGAACTCCAGCTGCCACTTCTCGGGGCCACAGGCTGGAGCTCTGTTCTCGCAGGACAGTGAGACGACAGTGACCTGCAGACTGTCACCAGCTTCTGCACAGCGGCCTGAGTGTCAGTGGCAGGAACCAGGCCCTGTTCAGACCTGCAGCAGGGAGCCCAGCCTGCCAGCAGCACCTCCTCCCGGGGCAACTGGAGGGACGCCGTGCTGCGTACGTCCACGCAACGTGAGATTTTACCAGCGTTTGAGAAATTTTACATTTGTGTGGCTTTTTTTTGGCAACATCTTCTCTTTGTGGAGGTGATTCCAAGCCTGGGACACATTCAGTGGACCTCTTCTTGGAAAATCCCTGTTGTTTTCTAAGGTAAGAATATGCACGTGTGCACGTGCATGCTGGTGTGTGTGCACGAGGGCGTTGCTCTCCCGAGTTCTGGGGAGGGTGCAAGGCATGCTGGGACAAGGGGATGTACCATAGCTCTTTCTTTCTTTCTTTTTATGTGAAAGTACAAATTTAAAGTCCATGAACTTTCCTATTCCTTTGAGGAAAAGAGAAGCAGCCCTCTCTTAGAGACTTGCCTATGATTTTGGAGAACATTTTAGGGCATGAAGCAAAAATAAAAGGAAAGGAATCCAGCCTTTCATGAAGAGATCAAACTTACACATTTAAAAAAAAAACAACCCAACTTTGTCAGCTCCCTGATTGCTCAGACATTTTCTTCCCGGGTTGGGGCTGTTTTATTTTGGAATGAAAAATTATATACCCTCCCCTAGCTGTTGCCTGGAACCCTTCATCATCACACACTTTGACACAGTGAGAAATGAATGCCATTCATTCTGTTTCAAGTTCAAAATGCTTTAGGATAAAATGTCAGTTACAGAGAATGTTCCTTGTGGAAGGAAATCTGGGAGAATATTAAGCACTTTCACTAAATTTTTCCTTTTCCTAAATTCATCTGTTTTTCATAAACTCAAGGATACTTTGAATTAGAAATGAAATAAAAATATGAGTAATACAGTAAAGGAATTTTAAATGAAACAAAAAATTGGGGAAGGATTCGACACAAATTTAGTAATAGAGTGTAGACTTCCTGAGTATAGAAGAACTCATCGTACACATTAACGGAAATCTTGCTGTAGTCTTCCTTGTAGTTCTTTGTGAAGTAAGAAAACCAGGTAGTTGGAGCCGGCAGTCAGTTTTCTCCCTCGTAGCAGATGTTTTGTAGGTGAGTTAACTCAGATAACCTAAGACCTGTGGGGCTCTGTGTGGCGTCGCCAGGGTGGTGTGGCCGCATGGAGCCACTGCCTCTGGGTGTTGGGACTCTCCTCTGCCCCTGACTGATGGTGACTTTTGGGTGACCCCTCCACTGGCCTGAGGGGTGGCTTGCTGGCTGTTTTGGGGTGTGTCTGTGAGGATGTCTCTGGAAGACAGCAGCCTGAGTAATGCAGGTGGGCATCATCGGGCCCTGTGGGAGCTGGGGAGAACGGAAGGGCAGATGAAGGGGGCATTTGCTCTCCTGCCTTTGGACATCAGCCTCCTGGGTCTCGGGCCTATGGGCTCAGATGGGATGACGCCACAGCCCTCCTGGGTCTCCAGAGTGGGCCTTCGGGGCCTCGGTAAGCTGGTGAGTCCATCCCTGTAATGGTGGTCCTCTTCAGTAGCCATGTATCGATCTGTTGGTTCTGTGTCTCTGCAGGACCCTGACTCACAGGACTCATTGTCCATCCTGGTAATGACAGAAATTCCTGCCATCACCCCTTAGGCTAATGAGGGCCCTCGCCTTGCCCCTCTTTTAAAATGCAGCAAGTAGGCCGGCCCACACCATTCTCAGAAGGTCTGTGTCAATGAGTTGATGGGATGGAGGCAGCTGGATAATATTAGAAGTAGGGGCTAGAGGTGAACAAGGGGAAGAACAATCGGAAAGATTTGGGCGTGCAGAAAAGAAAAGCTGGAATTCAGAATTTTGGCCATGCGTAGGCCTTGCACTATCAATTTAAGGGCCAAGTCATGTAAAAAATGTCAGAATTTCTCCCTAGGAAAAAAGTGAGGGATAAATTATTTTTTTCAGAAAATGCAAGCATTTGTGGCAGACAAATTGCAATGTTCTCAACCTACTGTTAATTTAAGATCTGTGATGGAGTGAAATACCCATTTAATAAATGGAAGGGTTAGGGTAGCTTGTTTTTAGTATATTATTACTAGTTAACAAATTAGGAGATCCCACCCGTAGTAACAGTTGAACTTATCCTAATGGGTTTTCAGATAGGCCCCAGATGGTCCTAAGAACTAACAAATGAGTAAAGCGGTCTCAGCTTGCTGTCTTGGAAAATTTCATTTTAATGAATAACACATAGCTCAGATTGTCTGTTATCAGCATCCAAGCACCGCCAGGTTCTATTTTATGAAAATGCCACCATTTACAAAAGTTTAATGTTGTAATTTGAAAATTCCACATTAAATCTTCATCAGCATTAATAAATCATCAACTCTACTAATACCAGGCAAGGTGTTGAAGAAATGCAGCACATAGGAGCTGCAAGATTCTTCTCCTTTTCATTCTTTTGGATAACTCCAGTGAAAAATATGTTCAAAATGTGCTGCACATCAGTAGGATATTCACAGGAACCCGCGTTTGGATTTCAGGGTGGGCAGAAGTCGGGTTACAGGTGTTTGAAATAACGCAGTGGCTAGTAAATAACAGTGCAAGAATAACCAGTGTTCCACGTGCTCACCACCGCGAGCTACTTTTGCTCAGCCTGTGTATTGCACACTCAGTCCCGAGGACAGCACCCTGTGTTTCCCTAAATGCTCGTGGCA